>CAUYPK010157056.1:0-151488 GCA_963574355.1 Loris lydekkerianus
GATCGTTTAAATCGTGGGGCACCCACTTTTCGAGCTTTTTGACCTTTCCAATACATTTTAAACCATCAAAAACCACATGGGAGTTCTTCCGCCATCCCATGCACCGTTTGTGATGGGTCAGTCTCCACCAGGGTCCTCAAATCCTTGTCCTGGATTACTCTAGATCGACCACTTCGGGGCTCATCTTCGAGGCTAAAATTTCCAGAACGAAATTTTGCAAACCAACGTCAAACAGTGCGTTCATTAACACTATCATTGCCAAATGCCTGGTTAATTTTTTGGGCTGTTTCAGAAGCGCTTTGGTTCAATTTGAATTCGTAGAGAAAAATTGGCCAAAAATCGCTTAATGGCATCATATAATAATAGGCTGAAAAGAATAAAAAAAAATTAAAAGTAGAAAAAAATGAATAGCATCAATGTATAGAGTACAAAATTCTCCATCGATCAGTATATACCACGACATAGTAGAATAAATATTTATTGAGATTTAGAGCTACAAAAACACATGACATTAAAACGGACAAAACTTTTGAAACAACATAATACATATGCATATATTAAATATGTATAAAACTTTAAAAGCTGCTTGAAATGGTATACACACACACACACACACATTTTAAGCAGATGATTTTAACTTGTCCTTAGCTCACCTAGTCCACTGTTTTTGTTTTTGTTTTTAAGACAGAGCCTCAAGCTACCATCCTGGGTAGAGTGCTGTGGCATCACAGCTCACAGCAACCTCCAACTCCTGGGCTTAAGTAATTCTCTTGCCTCAGCCTCCCAAGTAGCTGATACTACAGGCGCCTGCCACAATGCCTGGTTATTTTTTGGTTGTTGTTTGGCAGGCCCAGGCGGGATTCAAACCCGTCAACTCTGCTGTATGTGGCTGGCGCCTCAGCCACTTGAGCTTTAGGCGCCAAACAACCTGGTCCATTGTTATTAGAAGTTGTGGTCCTAAAATTATTGACTTTGATGTTCCTCTTATAAATTGGGGTAGGGCTGCAACTCTGAATTTACTGTCCAGAAACCTTGGTCCAGCCAACTGAACATTAGCTTTGCAAATAAGTTTTGTTTACAGAGCATAACTGTAGTCACCTGGGGGTGGGGGTGGCTCTTGGCAATTGATAGAGATAGAAATAGCTACAGAGAAAAATAGATTGCCTATGTTCCTGGTTTTTAAAATGCTAGGATCCTAAAATGCTAGCACTACTTTATATGTGAAACAAGGCCCTTCGAGGCCACAACCTTGTCTGTCATCATGACAGTTTCTGAGGGGGTGAATCATCATCTATGGTTGAGTAGATGAGGTGCCAGGAAGTTACCTGGCTAGTTCAAGGTTTCTAAGTTGAAGCCCAGCCAGGCTTTTGATTCATGTCCTCTGGCCCTAGTGGCCCTGGAGGTTTCTTCCTGGGTGTGCTGCCAGTCCCCATTCCTTGTCTCTAAGGAGATTTGAACCAAATGTCCTTGTGTCCCTGTGGCAGGAGGGATAACAGATTGGGGGCCCTGGGAGTTTGGCCAGACGCTCCAGCATGGCCACCCTATGGCAGATTCTGACAAAGGCACACCAGATGGGCCTGGCAGTCTGAGGTCTCAGGTGGCCAGTCAGGGCAGCTCCAGCTGGCCCGAGGTGTGCAAAGGGAGGGCCACATGACTGGGGTGACAGCCTCAAGCTATCTAAAGGGACAAACAATGTGAGTTAACATGGAGCTCCGAGGATAAACCAGGAAGTGTGCTAACCATTTTACATGGATTAACTAAGAGGTGGGCATGTGATTTACCTATTTGATAGTTGGGAAAACTAAGGCGCAGAGAACGGATGTGGGCTGAGGAGAAAGGGTGACACCCAAAGACCCACTGATAATGTTGGCATTCAGGCCATATCCTGAATTCTCTGGAATCAGCCCAAGGCCCTGGCCCTGGGCAGTTGTGTACAGTGTCCTTTTTCCCCACCCTTCTAGAGCCAGGGCTTCTGGGTCTCACCTCCTGGTGTCCTGTCTAAGCTTCAATGCCAAAGGCTGAGCCAGAAGGCTGGTGGTCAGCCTGGTCCACATACCATGTGCTGCTATAATGAAGCCCCTCCTTAGAGGTCCCTGACCATTCCTTGTATGTGCTGGGTGTTCCAACCCTGGAGCAGTTCACATCACATTCCTACATCTAAGGAATGTTGACTAAGTGGGGTGGTGGGTGTGCAGAGAGATGATCCCTGAGTTCTGCCCATGAGTGATACAGAACCTTGGGAAGAGGTGGCCTAAACATTAACCACCCTGAGGGTACCAGGGGTCAGGTGTTAGAGTTAGGAGATTTTAGGGAGATGAGTTGCGCCTAGGGGTTTAGTTGAGGTGTCCTCCCATCACTTCAATCAGAAGGAGTGGGCCTTTAGAGAGAGTCCCCAGAGAGCTTCAGGCATCCTCTGCAATTTGAGAAATCCAGTAGATGGATGCCTCACCTCCTAGGAAGTTTAGAGAAGAAACAGCCTGGCTTCTTTGATGGCAGAGCTAAGAAGAAGACTGACAAAGGCTGCCTCATGTGAGAGTCGGCGTGGAGTTTCCTAGGTCCAGTCCAAGGAGGCCACCTGGAGAGTGGACAGACCTCAGCCAAGAGAAGATAGAGCTGCCACTAAGTGTCAGGGCTCCTTGGTCCCCCAAGGTTCATGTGAAATATCCTAGTCCCCCACAGGAGTACTGTGGGGAGGTTCCCGGCAATGACCAGGCTCTGAAGACTCTTGGTGGTGAATACAGGAGAAAGAAGGATAACTTTAACCCCTGCCACACTCAGAGCCCAGTTCAGCCGGAGACAGACCACATACTTTGTCCGACCCAGGCCCCCCACACAACCAGGTCTGTGCAGGGCCAGGAGTGGCCTTGACAGAGGCCAGAGCAGAAGTATTGACAGTAACACGGGCCTGGACATGAGCTGAGACTATGTTGTGTGATGTGAAGTGATAGGGACCATTTGTATTTCCTCAGCAAGACCATCTTGGGCCTGTCAGACTTCCCCCTCCCCATCCATGATGTCTCCTTCCCTCAGCCAGGGCCCAAGACCTGAGAAAAAGATAGGGGGCTGGGGGCGCCACAGAGCCTGGGGAGGAGGGGTTTGAACTTGGGCCTGGAGCAGAGGAATCATGAATAGCAATTGAGGAAGGTCCAGACCTCTAGCTGTGCAGGTGGTGGGGTGACCTGAGCCCCACCTGGATAGGATGAGAGTACGGGCCCCTAGTCAGCTAAAACAACTCACCACTGCCTCCTCAGACTTTGTGAAATGAAGAAACTCAACTTGCATCCAGCTTGAAGTCTTTCTTTCCTTTTCTACTTCCAAACTCCCTCCCCCTACCATTGTGAGGAAAACCATAGCTGGGTGTCCCTAGCTGATAAATTGGGGTCTTCCTGCAGCTTTCCTTAATCCAGTGGTCTGAAGGACTATCAAAAGGAAATGTCAAGACTCTCTGAGAGAAAGTTTGTGAATGCCACGTGCCCATAGGGAGGCCCATGGGAGGATACGCCCTGGTCTCCTCTCCCTCCAGCCCTTTCTCACTGTGGCCTTCCCCACACACCCAGTGGAGGAACCCACCTGGAGGTACCTGGGATTGCCCAGAGGGACAGGGGAGACAACATGGAACAAGGATCATGGCAGAGCACACACCCACATCTGTGTTTAAGAGGGGCACACACCTGGGTGGCAGCTGCATGGGAGATTCCCACAGCCCGAGGGCCTAGTGGGGCCAGCAGGGAAGGGCAGTCATTCAAGGCCTGTTTTGTTGAAGCTTGTTAACTCTGGAGAAAACATCTCTGAGTAGAGGATTCCAGCAAGTGACTCTTCAGAGGATGGCCTTGGTTAAGACCGGGGCAGGGGGGACTTCTCTGGTCCTCCCTCCATAGACCTTGCCATAAGGAAGACTGGTTTGTCCTGGGCAGTGGGATCGGCAAGTTTCCAAGCTGATGTATGAAACACGGGCATAATAACCTGTAAGGCAGGGTCTTGTCCACAGTTCTCACTTTGGGATGAAAGCAACAGGCTTTACATAGTGGCTTTGTTACTTTCTAGCCTATGACTGGAGCAAAACTTTTCTCTTTCCTGGGACTCACTGGTTATCATTTATAGAGGGAGACAAGGACACTTCCCTCCCAAGGCCACTATGAAGATTCAACATACTCAAGTGTCTTTGCTTGTGGGTGCTGACTTGGAGCCAAAGGCACAGGGCTTTCCTGGGTGGTGAAAGGCCAGGAGACCTCCCCTGGGAGCACAGCCAAGGGGGCTTTGCCCTCCATCTCTCCCCAGGGTGCATCCATGGGCTGGGAGTCTTGGCTGTTTAGCCCCTTGCCCAGAGTGAAGTGTAGCCTGTCCTGACATCCCTGAGGGTCAGACACCAGTGTTGCTGCTTTTCCTCTGGGAACAGCCCTCTTTGCCTCAGTGGGTCGACAGCTCCAGGCGCAATTCTTCCCCTGAGGATCAGAAAGTTGAAGCTAATTGGATGACTCCAAAGGGTGTGCAAGTGCTGGGTGCAGACTGCAAAGGAGGGGAGGAGGGGGGCGAATCAGGGCTCCGTTTCCATGGGAACCACTGGCACAGACAGGCTCCTTAGGGCGCCAAAAAGGGAAACTTGGCAAAGGTTTCAGCACCTGGCTGCTGGGTGGTTTCCCTGGGGCCTGGGCAAAGGCCCAGGAGCCCCCCTCTTCCAGGGAGGCCCAGGTGCCCTCACCCCCTCTCCACCCCCTTGGAGATCAGCTCAGGTCCCTCACCCACTCTGAATTTGGTCCCAACCCCAGACACAAGTGGGGACTGAGGACACTTGGGGAGTATAAGGAGCTCATGCTGGGAAGGACTCTCATACAGCAAGGTGCTGTGAGGTGCCAAAAGGAGGTAATGGGGTGGAGGACAGATCAAAGAGGCAGGAGGACCCCCAGTGTTACCCAGCTAATGCTGCCTGGTGGCTGTTGCTCTCTCTGCGTGATGAACCCCATCTACAAGGCCCTTGCAGACCAGCACCTGGGGCAAAGTCCCTGAGGGAAGGATGCTCACATGCCCCCCACCCCCTACAGTAGTGGCTCCAGCTGTCCTGGGGACCCATAGGACTAGCTCATCACTAGGGTCCCACCACCTGCCTTATGTCTGTGAGGGGACAGGCAGGAAGGGGGAGGGGCTGGCTTGCTCTGGAAAATGTCTCCGGGTGGCTCTCTGGGCTCCACAGCTGCCACTCCTTCCCCAGCCCTGAGGTAAGAGCTCCCTTCCCCCCAGTCCTCTACTCCCCCCACCCTTCCCTCAGCCAGAGAAGAGTGTTCAAGAAAGGGACAAATGCTACCCGCAACAGGGGTAGGGGACAGGCCAGGATTAGGGACCATGTAGAGAGAGGGAGAGAGAGAGAAAGAGGAAGGGAGAGAGGGCGGGAGGCAGGGAGGGAGGGAGAGAAGGCAGGGGGTGGAGCGGTAGAAGCCTGCCGGCAGGGAGAGAAGGGTGGGCAGGGGGCGGGCAAGAAGCCACCGGTGACAATTACGTCTGGGTCCAAGCAAACATGAGGCAGCTGCCAGAGGACTGGGGCAGTCCCTCTCGCCTGGGCTGCGAAGCGGGGAGGCCGGTAACAGTTTCTTCCAGCACCCAGGATGCAGCAGGCTAAGGTAGGCACCGCGGGCTGTGGGCTTGCCTCAGGATGGGGAGGAGGGCTTCTGGGGCTCCTCCCGCACCTGGGAGCCCTGTCATGGCTCCTTCTTTCACTCCATTCCCTTCTGTCCCCTATAAGGTTGCTTTGGGGGAAGGTAAGTATTGAGGTGTCCTAGCTGGGAGGCTGGAGTCCTTGGGCTCCCTTTGAATGCGAGAGGCTTTAGGAGTTTGTGGAAGAGAAGCTGGACAGAGAAGCCTGTGACAGGGCGATTGAAAAGGTGCTTCCTTTTCTGTCTCCTCTCAGGTCAGCCCTTGGCTGGTCCTGCTCAGTTAGGTCCCTGGGGCAGATGCCAAGACAGCCCCCCAACCACCAGCCTGGCCTGACAGCACTTAAGGCTGGAGGAAGGGTGAGTTCCAGGAGGGGGTCATTTATCCTTGGAGGACTAGCTCCTCTAAGATGGTCAGTGAATGCACCTTCTAATTAATCATTCAAGCAACTAGTGAATCCCTTCTTCTAAAAGGTCTCTGAGACCCCTAACAAGGACTCCTGTTAGTAGTTCTCTCTCAGTGGGGCTGTTAGAAGGTTGGAGAAAGAGAACACAAGGAAAATGCTTGGTATAGGGTTCAAGAAACAGTGGTGGGGAGAGGGGAAGGATGAAAAAGAATTAAATGAAGAAGCAAGGGAAATAAGCTGAACCCCCTCCCCGCCACGACCACAGTTAACTCTCAGAAAATCTGGCCTGATGCCCTGTGACCTGCTCACATGCTCAGAATAGTCTTGCTTTGGAAGAAGGAAGAAGCACCAGGATTAGGTCTCATAACAGAACTCCCCAAGTACCAGTGTTAGAGCAAAGCTGGCTGCATTTTTCTCTGGTGCAGGAGAAGCCCAGGGGCAGGCAAAAGAAGGCTGGCAGGGGGCCTCTGGTCAGCAGGGACCCAGGCTCTGTCTGTCTCATCCTTGAGGTTGCCTGAGGGTCCAACATGGCTGCTGGAGCTCCAGCCAGCACATGTAGTCAGCAGGAAGGAGAAAGGTAGGAGGGGAAAAGGACCCAAATAAAATCAGGGTCTTGTAAGTAAGAAAGAATGGATATTGGCTTGGCATCCCACAGTCTTTCTCCCCAGTGATGGCTTCCTGTCTCTGTCACCACTGAGAACAAGCAGACCAGAACAGGATAGTGGCTGGCTTCAGGCCACACTGTCTGCAAACCCCAGTGCCCCTGCTCTTTCTGGTTCATCTCCCATGAGTGCCAGGAGGATAGGCAGAGGTGATGACATGAAGCCTTTTGAGCACAGCGACACAGCTCATCAAAAAAGGTGCTTTCTCTCCTGTCACATCAAGTCTCTCCAGCAACTGCCAGGCAAAGCAAGGAAGAGCAGAGAAACTTCGTGCCTTGTCCCAGGCTCACACATATGTGCTCACTGCACATACATGCCACACACAGCACAGGCCATGTACATGCCAGGGAGCAGTATGATGTGTGCTGCATAGCCATGTAGACATGTACCCCCATGTGCCCTGTGACCCTGACCACAGGCAGAGACAAGTCGAGTGACCCTTCAAGTCCACAGAGGCAGGGATTTCTACAGAGTCAGGCTGCACATAGATGTGCACACAGCCAACTCTATCCACCAGCAGAGGACAACCCCCTTTCTTTGTCTTCCCTCTGCTGGCCCTAACTGCCAGCAGTCACTCTAGGAGCTTGGTCACCCCTCCCCCTGTAGACAGGTCCTCCCCTTGGCCATTGTGTTCCCCCACTGCCCCCTGCCCTCCCTGCAGCCTGCTCCTGGGCCCAGCGGTTCTCTCTGTCCCCCAGTGGCCTTCCTGTAGCTGGCTTGGCCTGAGACAGGAGCAGGTCCCATCTGGAACTAGGCCAGGTGGGGACAGTGGTCCTAGAAGAAGCTGCCACTGTGTCCCTCATCAAAGTTGGCAGAAGATTGTGAAAAATCACCTTCTTCTCTAAGAAGTGACAGCAGGACAGTCAGAACACAGGCTGGGAGCTGGCCTGACTCCACTGTTGTGGTTAGTGACTGTCCCCAGTAATTCCCCATGGCTGTGCCCTCAGCCCTCTCTCTTCACTCCCAAGTCATTCAGTAATCCTCACCTCATCCCCAGGGAGCAGGCACTGAAACTCAGATGGGGACAGCTAATGACAGCCTCTGGATTCCATGAGCCAGAGTCCATGGGCTGTTAGAGAGAAGGAGCCGACAGAATGCAGGCTCCGCTGTGGTGGACAAGGGCCGTCATCTTGGGGCTCGGGGTGTGATGTCCTCACAGCCCCGTTTACGCACATGCACACACACACGCTCTGGGAACCTCTCCTGCCTGGCTTTCAGCCTTCTTGCAGGGTACTTGTGGGAGATGGACCCTAATTTGCTCTCCTATTTCCAATAGCTGAAGCTACAGGTTTTCCTGGAGGAGGAAGGTGGCCCTGCTTCTGCTCTCCAGGTGGAGTCTAGGAGAAGGTCTGGGCTGAGGGATTGGAGCCCTGAAGTGGCCACTCCTTGCTCCATCCAGGCCATTGTTTCTGGTATTGTCTCCCTGATCCTCACGCAGCCCACTAATTAGCTTTTGTTATTGTCCCCACTTTGTAGATGAGAAACAGAGGCCTGCCCTGGATTGCAGTGTATCCCAGATACAGTTGTAGCTGGGATTTGAACCCTAAAGTTCCCTAGGGTTGGAGGATCATAGGGGAAGACCAAAAGGGGAGGGGTATGTCTTTAACCAGGCAGCTGAGAAGGTGCCCCATCCCAGCCATGGTGCCTGGCTCCCTGGGCTTGAGGCCTATTGCACCCTCCGAACCCTCTAGTGAGTGTTCCCAAGCCAGAACACACTGTGGTCCATTCTCTGCATTAGTGCGATCTTGAGCCAGATGCCCACCTCCTTTTTGGGCTGAGGATCCAGAGCTATGAAAGGTTTTGAATTTAGAATCCCTTTTCTTATCAAAATGTTCTGCAAATTTGGAGAGCTGCTTTGCTGATTCAGAGGCGGGGACTTAGAGCCCTTCTGCTCCCCACAGCTTGCCCCAGGGCCATCTCTGGTGACTTCCAGGAGCAGCTACAGAGCCCCAAATATGCTCTTTTAGAGGGAGAAGACACTCTTGGCTTCCAATACAAAGAAAGAAGAGGGGAAAGAAGTTGGCACACCTTCCTTAGCTGGTGTCCCAGCCTGGGGGCAAGAAGGAGACAGAGCAGGAGGGAGGGTGCTGCGTGGGCAAGTTGCTGTGCTGCTCCCTGCCCGCAGCTCCCCAACCCCGGCTCACTGATGTTTCCCTCAAACAAGCGCATCTGTCAGTTGTGATCAGCCCATGTCCTAGAAGGCCACAGAATGGACACGTGACAGGGACAAAGCAAAGGGGACCTGCAAGCTTTAGAGCTGGCACAGCTGAGCTGAGGCAGGAGGGCAGCTGAGAAGGGACCTGTCCCATACCGTGGTTGGCCCAGCCTCCTCCTCTGATCTGCTGCCTCAGCTCAGTCAGCCCCCAGCTGGCCAGCCATGCCTGAGCCATGCTCAGCTGGGCACAGCAGCTGCTCTGCCTGCTACCTCCTACCCTCCCCCCCCCCCAGGGCTAGCAAGGAGAGGGTCCCAGTCCCCCTGGTGCTGAGGCCACATGCCCCTATACACAGCCCTGTGTTAAAATCCTCTCTCAAGATGGGCACCCTGGGAAGGGACCCCAGAGAGAGAAGTTCTAGCCCCAACTTCACCCCGTTGACTCTGGGCTGGGCCTGTTGCCTCTCTAGGTCTCAGTCTTCCTGCCGGGGCCTGAGATATGCTCCTAGTTTCTGCCAGGCCCCCATCAGGGCTGATGCCCTGTCGGGATTAGTGGGGGGCTAGAAGGACACAGGCCTCAGGGACTCAGCCACCAAAGTGTACCACGATGCAGCTTTCTGTCCAGCCCCTCTCCCACCACAAGTGCCCATAGGCCCATCAGAACCCCAGTCCTCACTATTTGGTATTGAAGGGCCCTGGCCAGAAGAGGGAGGTGGACTGGGGAGGTGTCACAGCTGTACCTTGTCATCTGGTGGCTTCGGTTCCACACCAGAGAGACCTGGGCTCAGACCTGGACCCTTCATGTGTTGGCTGTATGTCCTCAGACAAGTTGTGCCATGGTCTCCTCACTTTCCTCAGAAAAGTATGTATGACTTCCAAGATAAATAACATCCTATACCAGCTAAATTGGCCAAGGGTGAGAGTTCCATAAATGGCAGGAATGCCAATGTTATTATTTTCTGGCTGCTGATTAGATCCTGGGAAGGGACCTCATAGCTGTTCATGTTGCCATGAACAGCTCAAGTCAACCCCTGTGTTAACATAACATCCTCGTTGCTGGCAGTGGGAGGAGCTTATGTCCTGGGCAAGGTGGCAGTCATCAAGGGCCAGGCCAGGAGAACCCAGTTCTCCAGTTTCCTGTTCCAGTGCTCTGAGAGGGGCAGCACTCAGGGCCCTGTGTGTGTGTGTGGATCTGTGTGTACATGTAGATATGTGTACATGTGTATGTGTATGCATGTGTGTACATAGGTATGCACAGGTATGTGTATACATGTGTGTATGCATGCAGGAGTGTGTGTAGGTGTGTATATGCATACATGTACACAGGTGCATGGATGTGATATGTATAGGTGCACATCATATGGGGTGCATGTGTGTGTGTACGTGCATGAATGCATCTACATGGACTCATGACAATCTTGGCTCTCCCCTCACAAGGCAAGCTGTCTGGCCCACATCTGCATGTGCTGGGGGGGTGGTGGTGGTGGAAAACCCAAGCTCCCAAAAGCCTCTCCCTTCCAAATCCTGGGGGCCCACACAACACAACACAACACCCACCACTGCTTCCTGCCATCTGTCCCAAGTGATGGAAATAGAACGAGCGATGACACACGGGTGCTGGGTGGGCCAGTCAGTGCTGTGGCTGCCCTATGTGTGGGGGAGGCAAGGCAGCCTCACTACTGAACAGCCCTGCATGTTCCCTGCCGGCCCAGGCTGTGGCCTCAGGACAGCCCTCCTGGAGATGTCTTCCCCCCTTAGACAAGGCCAGAATGTCCTATGTGGTAGGACAAACACAACGAACCTTAGTTGCATTTTCAAGTCTACTGAGGAGCTATATAAAAATAGAACAGCCCAGGCCCCTCTGAATCAAATAACCCAGCCCCTGGGCAGGCAGATGGTGGGGACACGTTGCTGGGTGTGGGCTGGGCCCCTCCTATTCTGGGTGAAGAATAGTGACAATCTCCTGCAGGGAGCTTTGTCTCCATCACCTCACATAACCTTCCCCATAACCTTGTAAGGGCATAATATAATCTGCATTTTGCAGGTGAGGAACCCAAGGCTTGGAGCAGTCTAGTGCTTTGTCCAGGTTCATCCAGCTAGGAAGGGAGAGCTGGGATTTGAGTCCCTGTCAGGCTGACTGCAGACCTCTTTCCACTGTACTTGCTGCCAGCAAGAATGTCAACCTGCCGGAGATCTCCCTACCCAACCCACCCCCAGTTAGCTGTATCCTCGGAACTGGCATCTCGTGAGTCCTGGTGGCTCTTTTGAGGCCATTGGCTGCTATTTCCCATCCATTAAGTCTGTAAACAGGGCAGATATCAGAGATGCATTTTGCATATGTGTTTACTCACGGACCACTAAGCCTGGAGAATGAGCCCATATGTTTTAACGTGGGCTTTGCTAGGGCTCTCCACGGACTCCAGCCTCCCATCTCCCACCCCTGTTGGTCACCTCTTCCAAGCCTTCTCTGGGGGTTCTCTGGCACCCAGCTGACAAGAACCACAGAGACTTAATTAGTTGCTTGAGGGTTTCACCATGGTGCACCCTCAGTGGTCTGACTCCATCTTCTCCACTAGATGGGCCCCCAAAGCTCCCCATGGGCATGGGGCAGTAAGGAGGGCAGCTGCCCTGAGGGCCATTTGGCCTTTCCAGGGAGCTTCAGGAGTGGGTGGAGAGCCACGAGGTGTAATGTCTGGGTCCAGGTGCCGGTAGGTGGTTTGTTTCAAGTGAACTGGCCTCTCTCCATGGTGTGGTGAGCGCTCAGGATGTTAGTGTTGCTGCTGAAGAGTCTGCACTGTGTTGGGGGGAGATGGGAGACGATAGTCCCTACATTTCCGTGGGAATCACTCTGACCCCTCCATCACTGCCCACATCTGAAGTGGATACTAAATATCACACTAGTATCCCCACCACACGTCCTGCCACCCCGCCTGGCTAAACTCCTCTTCCCCCTCTTGCATTTGGGCACAGGCCTCCCAGTTGGCTTCCTGCCTCATCGTCCCCCAGCCGGTACTCCACACTCCACTGGGCCATCCTTCTGAGATACCTGACACCAAGCTAGCACTAGGGTAGGAGAGCACAGCTGGAGGCAGGGGTGTCCTGCCAGGAGAAGCAGGTCTGAGAACCATCTATAACAGTGCTGTCCAATGGAGACATGATGTGAGCCATGGGTGTCATTTAAAATATTCCAGTAGGCACATTAGAGAAAGTAAAAAAAAAAAAGTAAAATCACTTTTATTAATATATTTTATTAAACCCAATGTAAATTATTATCATTTCAATGTGCAAACAATATAAAAATTGTTAATGAGCTATTGTACATCTGGTAAGTGTGTTTTACATGATGGCACATCCCAGTTTGGATCAGCCACATCGAGCCCTCAGTAGCTACATGTAGCAAGTGGCCATATCATTCTGACCCAGGGGGTCAGCCTGGCTGAGTGCAGCAGACCCCTCAGCTCAGCTGCAGAGGGGACAGGCTTCTTAGGCTCTTTGTACCTGCCTTTATTGGTTTTTCCTTGTCTGTCATGATCTGTGCTATTGTTTTTTATTTTCTCTTTAAATTAACTTGCATTTCAAATTTTAATACATTTGTTTAAAAGAGAATCTTTAAATCTGTATTGTATTATAAATGGAAAGTGGGCAGCAGAATCAGAAGGTAACCACAATGGTGCCATGAAAACAAAGCAGAGCAGTGAGCTCTCACTCCCACAAGCAAGAGCACAGTTAGGGCACATGAGAATCTACGTGATCTCCCATAAGCCCTACAGGGGTGTCCAACCTGGGGGGGACTGCACGCTGACTTTTTGAGGGCTGTTTTGCTTATCTGTGGTGTCAGATATCACTAAAAGTATGCACAGAACTTTTGTTTGGCTCATCAGTTATCATTAGTGTTTGTGTATTTACTGTGTTGCCCAAGGCAACTCTTACCCTTCTGATTTGCAAGAGACAGAAAAAAAATGTTGGACACCCCTGGGTAGGAGCTTTTCAGTGTCAGTGACCTCAGGCCAAAGCATTAACTTGAACAAGCTGGTTTGCTCCTGCTGAGCAATGGGGAACCCACACAGCCAAGACCCTCGTGAGCTCCATAAGAAGGTGTAAGATAGAATCTCTTACAGGAACTGGGCAGTAGTTGGGTGGTTTGGGTAATTTGGGGGTTCTAGGAAATATCAAAATGCTGGCATGGGCATTAAATGAGATAAACTTTCCAACACTGACCCAGCACCTGCATACAGCAGGTGCATCGCTGTGTGGCCCCCTTTCTGTCCCTGTCCACCTGCCCACTGGCCAAGGGGACTTGGAAGGAAGTTGAGGCCCACCTTTGGCCCACTTGGCCAGGCAGGAGCCACAAGTCTTGGCCCCCAGGTGACTGGCCATGATGGCCCTGCTCCCTAGTAGCCTTGAGGGAACCCTGTGAGGCAGTTATCCCCAGGGCTTGCCGAGGGCTAATTCTGGTCCTTGGCCCCAAGTGCCCACACTGCCAGGTGTGCTACTGAGGACTCTGTGTGACCCCAGGGCCCAGATCTTCTGGCTTCATTGATCTTTGCCACCCAACCCGGGCCATCCCCTGAGGCCTGTGGATGACGATGGTTCTGTCATCCGTTAAAATAGGCCAGCATGAAGTAGGGCCAGGAAGAGAGAAATTTTCAGGTGAATTACGGAGAGCATTAGGGCACTATCACCAGATCAGATCATTTGTGAGTACTTATTGAGGACCTTGTGTGTTTGGTTTTTTTAATATACTTTTGTGTGCATGCGCATATGTGTATGTGTATGAGAGAGAGAGAGAGAGGAGTATCTTTTTTTTTTTTTTTTTTTTTGAGATGAAGTCTTACTCTGTCCCCCTGGGTAGAGTGCCACTCTAAACCGGTGAGGATGTGTTCAAACCAGATGTGATCCGGTTCCTCCACATCCTCCACATCCTCACCAGCATTTGTCCCCCTGGGTAGTGTGTCTTCGTAGCTCACAGCAACCTCAGACTCCTGGATCAAGTGGTTCTCTTGCCTCAGCCTCCCCAGTAGCTGAGACTACAGGCCTGAGCCACCATACCTGGCTAATTTTTCTTTTTCTTCTTCTTCTTCTTTTTTTTTTTTTTTTAAATAGAGATGGCGTCTTACTCTTGCTCAGACTGTTCTTGAACTCCTGAGCTCAAGCAATCTACCTGCCTCAGCCTCCCAGAGTACTAGGATTACAGACATGAGCACTGTGCCCAGTTAATGTGAGAGTATTTTTTTTATTGAATTTTTATTGAGCCAATTGTGGAGTCACATGCAGGTGTAAGAACTAACACAGAGAGATCCCATGTACCCTTTACCCAATTTCCCCAGTGGTAGCATCTTACAAAAATACAGTACAATATCACAACTGGGATGTTGGTAGTGATGGAATTCACAGATCTTATTCAGATTTCCCTAGTTTTACATGCACTCATTTGTGTGTGTGTGTGTGTGTGTGTGTGTGTGTTTAGAGCTATACAATTTTATCAGATATGTCAGTTCCTGTATCCACCAGAAAAATCAAGATGCAGAACAGCTCTTTCCCTAGGAAAACCCTTCCTGTACCCTGTTACAGACACACACACCCTCCTTCCTGCCCCTCCTGCCATACTTAACCCCTGGTCCTCTAATCTGTTCTCTATTTTTCAAACTCTGTCATTTAAAAATGTTATAAAAATAGAATCACACAGTAGTGACCTTTGGAGATAGGCTTTCTTTCTTCCGTTCAGCATAATTCTCAGGAGATTCATCCAGGTTGTTGTATGTGTCAATAGTTTGTTTCTTTTCATTGTTTAGAATTCTATGGTAGGGACAGAGTTTATTTAATCATTCACCCATTAAAGGACATGTGGAATGTTTCCAGTTTGGGGCTATTAAAACTAAAGCTGCTATGAGCATTTGTGTACAGGTTTCGGTTTGAACATAAATTTTCATTTTTCTGCGATAAATGCCCAAGAGTGCAACTGCCGGATTGTATGGTTGTTGCATGTTTGGTTTTATAAAAAGCTGCCAGACTATTCTGCAGAGTAGATAAAGCATGTAGATGTGATCCGGTTCCTCCACATCCTCACCAGCATTTGATGCTGTCACTGTTTCTTACTTTAGCAGTTTGGATAGGCACATAGCGGTATATGACAGTGGTTTTCACTTGCCCTTCCCTGATGACGCTGAGCATCTTTTCACGTGCTTTATTTGCCACCTGCATGTCCTCTTCGGTGGAATGTCTGCGGGTGTCTTTTGGCCACTTTCTCACGGGATGGTTTGCTCTTTTACTGTTGGGTTTTGGGAGTGGGGCTCCTCCCAAGCCGGACTCTGTGATGGGGAGGAGCAGCTTACCCCCAGGCCAGGGCCCCTGTCTGATGTGCTGGGGGAGGAGACAGAGATGCACCAGAAGACAAAATAAGAGGATCACTTGGAAAGGGATGGCGCTGTGAGGAGGTGATGGGAGGTCCCAGACAGAGGTGCATGGGGAGGACCTGGCACCAGGGAGCCTTGAGCATCTGTCCTGAGGGAGAGTGTTGGGTATAGGGAGCAGTGGGGAGCAGCAAGGGCAGCAGGTGCAGCCATGTGGGAGCCAGTGCAGCATGTGTGAGGGCAGAGAGGCTGAGATGAACCACAGGGGCTCCCAGCAGGGGTGGGAGGGCATTTACTTCCTGTTCCGGGCTTATCAGAGTCCCAGCCTCCCCCCCCCCCCCACTCTCTCACCTCCTGCACAGAGGCACTGTGGGTGAGAGCCGAGGGGGTGTCTGTCAGGGCTCCCTCCCTTTGGTGCCCTTGAGCCTCCAGTCAGGAAGAGAGTGTCCAGAGTGGCTATTTAACATTCCCTGACAACTCAGTCAGACCCTCTCCCAGACAGACAAGTGTCAAATATTCATGAGGATGACCCAGCGGTCATTCTTCCCACCCCCACAGCCTGAGGGCCCAGTGCATAGGCTTTAGCTCCTGGGGTGGTTGTGCAGCCCTGCCCAGCTCAGCTGCTGGGCCCCTCCCCGCCCCTCCTCCCTGGGACCCACTGCCCACCTCACCCAGGGAGGGTGTCCTAGGTGGCCTCCTGGCCCCTCAGCCAAGTACAGAAGCCTGGCCCAGTGCTTCCACCACCACCCCACCTTCTTCACCAGGGAGAAATATCACACTGGGGCTTCTTAGCCCAGGAAGGCATTATGACATTTTAAATAGTTACTCTTGAAAGCCTGCTAATATGATTGGGGCTTGAGAACCATCCCTCCCCCCAACTTCTGAGCTCTGCTCAAGGACCTGGCCACAGAATGGCCACGGAGACCAAGACCGCCTGAAATCTGGAGTCAGAAGATCACATGTAGTGTGGCCCTCTCGGCCACAAAACTTCTCAGGGACTTAGGTTCCTCATCTGTAAAATGGGGGTGGCACTGGCGACATCATAAGGTGGTCATGACAATAACATGACTTGGGGGACAGAATAGACACACACTATGGAGCTATCAGCCTGCACTGTAGGCTCACTTGGCCTTCCCAGAGGGACATGACCACTTGTTAGACAGAACCCAGGGACAACTGTGGGGCCACTCCCACTCTAGCCAGGGCCCAGGACTGTGACACAGGATCCCTGTGACTAACCAGCACTGTCCCAAGGGAGGGGGTGATGGTGGACTCCCAGCAAATAGTGGGGCAACCTCAGCTTCTCCTCCTTTTGATGTGCTCTGCAGAGCCTTCAGCAAAGAATTCATGAAATAATGAAGCTGTCTCTCCTCTACTCCCCTCTTGGACTGAAATAAAGACTTCATTCATTGAGGCCATTTCTCTTCTGAATACAATTTTTAATAATGGAAAAGATGCCTCTGTGACCCAGCCTGGGCAAGACATATGTGTATGTGCATATGTGTGTATATGTGCACATGTACATACATATGCATATAAGCGTGCACTCACAGTGTGCATTTAGGGAAAGTCGGTCAGCATCTCAGGCCTCCCTGCCCACCCCCAGCTCTCTTCTTCTGACCATTGGGATGGCCAGTGTCCCCCTTACTGCAGCTCTGACACCACTGACCCCCTCAATGCCAGAGTGAGCTTCAAAAGGAAGGCTATATGGGGGCCATTGGGTATGGGAGAGGGGAAGATAAAGGTGACATCCACCAGCTAGGACACTGGCTGCTGAGACCTCTCTGGGAAAGGCCCGAAAGCCAGGAGAAGGGGTGTAGACATCACCCTGCCTAGGCGGTCACTTCACCAAACACTGACCAGGAGTGCTACCACCCAGCCCCAGATGTGGACAGGCCCTACAGGGCCATGAGCCAGTGAAGTATCTGGAGGAGTCCTGCCTAACTGGAGCCTGCAGAATGCAGCAGACCAGTGGGTATCCCAGGCCGGGAGCCCTGGGAGAGGGGCCACTATTTTCAGCAGCAGTACAGATACCCTTATATCCTCTGCCATGGATTGATGTGGACAAGGTCTGGCTGCCTCTGCTCTTTGCTCTGGTCTGTCTTCCAGACCTGGTTCCCTGTTCTTCCTGGGAGGCTGTGGCTGCTCTGGGCTCCCTGCTGCTAATTCTTCTTGTTAAAATCAACCTGGGTCAGTCTCTGGCCCTTGCTCCTGAGAGCCGGGCCACTGAAGGGGCTGTCTGGGGGGCTGCATCTGCAGGATTCGCTGATGGCACTTCTGTGTGTTTCACTTTGAACAACTAAATACTTTTTAGGACTGTGCAAAGGTAGCACACATAAGACCTCACGACCCTGAAAGGGTATTGCCAATCCACCACCTAAGTGGCCTTATTACTAGGCAGCCTACCCAACCTCTCAGAGCCAGGATCCATGCAGGGTGCGGTCCCCTCCCATGACTGAAACTCTGGCAGCACATCACAGATAGAATGAGCACAAGGGCCACCCATGGCTCTGACCCAATTGCCAAGCCTCACTGTTGCACCTAGCGGGAGGGCATGGCACAAAGATACCAGCCAGACCTGACAGATGCCCAAGGGGCCACCTGGCTGACCCCACTCTGCAGTGCACCACCCTCTGCTTGCCAGCCACTCCGCTGCCAGCGTGGGAACTGAAAATGGTGAGCAGTTTAGGGATTGAGGGGCCCAAAATATGTAGTAGGAGAACAAATCTTGCTGCTCTGGGGACTCAAGCTCATGTCCCACTGTCTTTCTTCCTCTCTCTCTTTGGGTTGAGGGACAATTTCTTACTTTACTAGACAGGCTCGAGTGCAGTGGTATGATCATAGCCTCACTTTAGCCTCAAATTCCCAAGTAGCTAGGGCAATAGGGGCATGCCACCATGCCAGGACAATTTATTTTTATTTTTTTGGAGATGGCATCTCACTTTGTTGCCCCGGCTGCTCTCAAACTCCTGGCTTCAGATGATTCTTCCACCTCAGCCTCACAATGTGCTGTGATTACAGGCTTAAGGCACTAACTCATTTTTTTTTTTTTTAAGACAGTTTCACTTTTGTTGCCCTCAGTAGAGTGCTATGACATCACAGCTCACAGCACAGCAACCTCAAACTCTTGGGCTTAAGAAATTCTCTTGCCTCAGCCTCCCAATTAGGGGGAGGCGCCCACCACAGTGCCTAACTATTTTTGTTGTTGTTGTTTGTTTGTTTAGTAGGGGCCTGGGCCGGATTCGAACCCACCAGCCCTGGTGAATGTGGCTGGCACCCTAACCACTGAGCTACAGGCACCCAATCAAGCCACCATCTCTCTCTGTTTTTGTTTTTTTTTTTATTAAATCATGGCTGTGTACATTTCTACCATCTCTTAATACCCACCACAGATCCCTCCCTCCTCCAAGACCACCAGTCTGTGGCTTGAGCTATTTCTTCAGGTCACAGGGCAGCCTAGACAGTGAGTTCCCTCACTATGCCCCTCCTGAGGTGGTCATCCAACCTTTCATTCATTCTCAGTTTGCCTCAAGGTAAAAACAGAGGCAGCAAAGGGGATTGAGGGGGCCCAGTTTCACTTGTGACCCTGTCTGGGCTTCAGTCAATTCAGGGATCTGAACTGTGATCTCTAAGGGACCATCCAGCCATGGAGAGGATTCTACAAGCAATCTGGGCTTATCGCTGGCACCCCCCCCCTCTGGACTCCTAGCCTCAGTCCTTCTGAGGACCCATCATAGGCCAGAGCCAGGATTCAGAGTGGAGGAGACCCCTAGAAGTCTGGCAGGAATGGCCAGTGCAGGGGCGGGAGCCTGGGACACTGGGCTCCCAGGTCAGGTTAAGGCTTCTCTCCCCTAGGATAGAAGAGTGACCTGGGGACAATATGGAAACCCCCTCTGTGAGCAAGCGCTCAGAGCTGCTCTGCCTTTTCCTGCTGCAGGAGGGGATGAAGACATCGGACGGCAGCCTCCTGGGGGACCCCGGGCGGACCCCACTTAGCAAGAAGGAGGACGTCAAGTGGCAGAGGCCGCGGTTCACCCGCCAGGCTCTGATGAGATGCTGCCTGGTCAAGTGGATCCTGTCCAGCGCAGCCCCTCAGGGCTCAGGTAGGGCTGGGCTGGGCTGGGACCAGGGTGGGGGTCCGGGATCTATTCTGTGCTCTGTCCTTTCTGAGGACTCAGAGGCCACCCTGGCACCCAGCCTGGGCCACAATGCCTCTGCCTCTGATTGGAGATCTGTTTCTATTCATTCATACTCTTCCCCATTTTTAGAGCGCTATGCAGGGCACTAGCTCCAGGCAGGAACCATGGAGGGTGGGGAAAGAGGGCTGGGGTTGCACTGGGGTTTTCCAGCTGGAGAGCTGGGAGGACAGAGCCAGGCCACAGAGTCTGAAAGGCCAGGGTCCGCCCAGTGTCTGAGTATGACAGAGCAGGAGAGGCAGAGGCAGCCTCACATAGCACCCATGTGCGCACATCTCACACCTGTGTATCCACCACATACAACCTGGCAAACCCACCCACCCAACATGCACATGTGGGTACACACCACACATGCCTGCACACACCATGCACACTTCTGTGCTCACACGCACACTCCCCAAATGCCAGCGCACACCTTGCACACTGTGGGGTCACACACAGGTGTGTGCCAGAGTCTTCCCCCTTGGCTTTGAGGAGCTACTCTTGCTTGCTGTGTTGGACAGTCCAGCTGTGTAATTTCAAGGAAGCCTCAGTCTTCTTGCTTGGAGTGTGGGCACAATCAGGGTGCCAGCCGCCTAAGCCCAGTGAATGTTGTTCAGAGGGACCCAGGGCAGACAGTAGACAGAGTGGCTGAAGGCCACCCCCAGCTGTCCATGCATGTGCTAGAGGTGATAGGGCTACTACATGCCGGGCCCCTTCACCACCCAACTCAGCTCCAGGAAGCTCCCAGCACTACTCCAGCATCCTCCCCTCCGCCTCTGTCATCTCCACTTCCTCATGGAACCCATCCGTAATTCTTAGTCAGCATTTACCCCTGGACCAGCATTTCTCCCTGACTCTTTCCCACAGAAGCACTAGCACTGGGAATACATGTGTACGATCCATGTGCACCTCCAACTTCTCAGGGCAGGGGGTTAGGTTTTGCAGGTGGCAGAAACATGATGAGGTCCCTAAAAGCTCCTGCAAGTAGTTTAACTGGGAAGGACACGTCTTCACAGCACTGTTTGATCTGCATTGGGATAAAAAAAAAAGTCGATTCTCCGTCAGGGTGGGAACCTAGAGCAGAGGTGAGCTGTGGTGGTCTGGTGTGGCCACCACATGCGCCTGAGGACTCAGGTCCACTCTGACTGGCCCAGACACATTGTTCAAGGGTCAGATCTCTCCTGGCCTGAGTCCTGCAGGCGGTTCTTGGTGCAGCAAATATCAGAGGGATTGCAGAAGCAGAACCCTCTTTTCCTCCCCTCGCCCCTGTGTCCCTCTGGCAGGCAGAGGAGGCTTGAGTCGGGGTTGGCGCTGGCGTGCTCCCCTTGCCAGTGTTTTCTGCACACCTGTGACAGCAGCAGCCATGCTAAGTGGCAATGACAGGGAGAAAAGCCAACCAGGGAGCAGGCATGGCATATTCAAGGTCATAAGGAGACAGGCCAAGGGGACCACACCCCGTGCCCCACCCCAGCTCAGAGTGGCTTCTGCGTGGGCAGGGTATTTTCACATTCAGCTCCTGTATGGAGCCGTCAGGACATGTTAGCTGAATAACTTGTCAAAGGCACACAGTGGGAGGGGCCAGGGCACCATCAAAGGACGACGTGTTTCCCCACCCTGTGCCGGGGGCTGAGAGCAAGTGTGAAGGACAAGTCTGAGGTCCGATTTGACTGTGTGAGGTAGGCAGTGCCGATCTCATCTCATCATTCTGTTCTAGAGGAGTCTGCTGAAACGCTGGGCGGTCATATAACTCGGCAGGTGGCACAAAGGGTGGGGTGGGTGTGGGGAGGCCTGGGACGCAGAGCTCCCTCCATGTGCACCCTGCCACGCATCTTCCATAAGAGGTGAGGGGAGTGGAGCTAGGAACCCCGCAGACTGAGGGGCCGTACACCAACAGACCCTTCACCTCCCGTGGGCACAGTTCCCAGGCCTCCCCTCCTCAGTCCAAATGTCCTGTTTGTGTCCCTGCAGGGGGATGGATTCGCCTAGTGTGGTCACACTGAGGGCTTTGTGTGGGTGTGAAATGCTGCGCTGTGCACACAGACAAGGCGCCTCTGCTCCTTGGGAGCCTGCAAGACTCTGGGTGCAGAGAACAATGCTAGCCATTCAGTGTAGTCCCACTGCACGCTTCGCAAGGCCCCGTGCAGCGTCCAGAGCCCTCAGGAGCCTGTGGGAGTCAGCGGCCCAGACACTGTGCCCTTGTCCTTGGGGTTTTTCCATTCAGTAGAAGTGAGGCCAGAGAGACACGTCTGGGACAGCTGGGAGCGGAAGTCACGGTTCAGCAGGGTGTCTCTGAAGCTTGGGCAACAGAGCACCCAGGCAAGGAGTGGGTAGAACTCAGGGGCCTAGGACATGAGGACAAGGGGCTGGTCCAGCTGTGGCTACACACCCTGGGAGCTCACTACTGGGATGTGAAGGCCCAAGATGAAGTCAGGAGGTGGGCAGCAGGGTTGGGCCAGGGGTGGGGGTGGTGGGGAATGCAGGACAAGTGGATGGCTTTACCCCACCCAGGAGAAATACCCCATCCTCAACCTAGAAGCTTGGGGAACCCCTCCTTACTGGCCCAGAAGCTGCAACTCTGACCTTCCCAGCATGTCTGGCAGCATCTAAAATCCCTCCAGGCAGGACGCCTATCCAGGGGTGTGTGACTGATGCTACAACCTACACACCTGCTTCTCAAGTCTGGCTCCCCACTAGTTCTGTGGGACTTGGGCTTCTTCACTTGCCAAACTGGAACAATAATATCACGCACAAAGTGACCCAGGGTCTTGGCTGTATGCAAGTGAATCCAGGCTGTCTGGGTTAAGAAGAGAGACATCTGCTCCTGGCCTAGGGAAGTTCAAAGAATTCTGGAGGACCAGAATATGAGACCTGAATGTGACAAAACCGGGGTCCTATCTGCACTATGGGAAATGCCTCACATCCTGGGTTTTTTCAGCCGAACACTGGAACAGCAGCCACATGCTTTTGTGTGACACAACACAACACTCCTTGTGCAAAAGGACACACTCCCACCCCTCCCCCAAAGTGGAGACCCATATCCTCCAGCCACCACATCCATCTCGGGGAGATATTCATTCCTCCCTGGGTTTCATCACGACCCATTTAAATCACAAAGTCACTGACACCAGGGATCCTGATGAAAAATGGTAGCAGAAAGGTATTCACAAAACTGAACTAACTTGTCTCTAATACATACACACAGATAAAGAACATATTCTAACAGAATTTTCATGTGCTTGAAGCACCAAGATACAGTCAGCATTAGGAAGCATCGAGATGCGTGACATTGAAGTGAGATGTTAGGTCACATGCAAATTTTTAAGGATTTATCTGAAAACTGTTTACATGGCTCTTGAAGCTCTCACCCTCACCAGAAATATAGGAAGTTGAATGCTAGAGCCTGGGGAAAGATGATTTGTGAAGAGGATTTCTCTGGAGAGAGGTGTTATCCGTCCAAACCCCCAAGATGAGGGAGGGATGCTTTGGTCACCTTTTGTTACCTTGACATGTAGTGTCTTAAAACAAAATTATTTTGTTTGCTCTCAATTCTGTGGGTCAGGAATTTGGGCAGCCAGATGGTTCTTCTACTCTGCATGGCATTGGTTGCAAAGATTCACTCACCTTATTTAGCTGGTGGCTGGGCTGGGTTGAAAGATTCAAGAAGATTCTACTCACATGTTTGGTGCCTTGGTGCCTGTCTCCCTTCACATGTCTCTTTGGCTTCCTCACCTTATGGTGGTCTCAGGGTACTTAGACTGCCTTTCTGATGGGTTCCAAGAGGGAAGTTAGGGAGGAGTTGCAAAAGCTCTTAGGAGCTGGGCTCCAGAACTGGCACATCATCACTTCTACTGAGAGCCATCAGGACCAGGTGTTGGGGTTCATTCCATAATCCCAGCACTTTGGGAGGTTGAGAGGGGAGGATCACTTGAGGCCAGGAGTTTAAGACCAGCCTGGGCAACATAGCAAGACCCCAGGCCAGGCAGCACCCTTAGCTCAGTGGGTAAGGTGCTGGCCACATACACCCAGGCTGCTGAGTTCGAACCCGGCCTGGGCCAGCTAAAACAACAATGATAACTGCAACAACAAAAATAGCCAGGCGTTGTGGTGGGCACCTATACTCCCAGCTATTTGGGAGGCTGAGGCAAGAGAATCACTTGAGCCTATAATCCTAGCACGTTGAGAAGCCAAGGCAGGTGGGTCATTTGAACTCAGGAGTTTGAGAACAGCCTGAGCAAGAGTGAGACCACATCTCTACTAAAAACAGAAAAACTAGCTGGGCGTCATGGAGGATGTGTGTAGTCCCAACCATTCAGGAGGCTGAGGCAAGAGGATCACTTGAACCCAAACATTTGAGGTTGCTGTTAGCTATGACTCCATGGCACTCTACCCAGGGTGACAGAATGAAACTTTATCTCAAAAAAAACAAAGAAACGGGCAGCACCCATAGCTCAGTGGGTGGGGCGCTGGCCACATACATCCAGGTTGGCTGGTTTGAATCTGGCCCAGGCCAGCTAAACTACAATGACAACTGCAACCAAAAAATAGCCGGGTGTTGTAGTGGACGCCTATAATTCCAGCTACTTGGGAGGCTGAGACAAGAGAATCACTTAAGTCCAGGAGTTTGAGGTTGCTGTGAGCTGTGATGCCAGGGCACTCTACCAAGGGCAACATAGTGAGACTCTGTCTCAAAAACAAACAAACAAACAAAGCAAGACCCTGTCTCTACAAATATATACATGTTTTTAAATTAGTTGAGCATGGTGGTGTATGAGGTGAGCTAATAGTCCCAGCTGCTTGAAAGGCTGAGACAGGAGGATCCCTTGAGCCCAGGAGTTCGAGATTGCAATGGCACCACTGCACTCTAGCCTAGGCAACAGAGCAAACTGTCTTCAAAAAAAATTTAAGAAGTCAAGTCATCAGGTCAGACTTCAGAGGATACAAAATGGATCGTATATTTCCTGGAGTTGGGGTATGAAATTTGTGGCCATCTTTAATCTGTCACAAGGGCCTTGGCTGAGTCTGGTAGAGTGACAAGTGCTTATTCCTGAGGGAGCTGAGTCCTCGTTGATCCTGCATCAGGGAGGTTGCTGTAACCTCCTACTAACTTTGATCCCTATCTGGTGGTGTTTCTAGGCTTGCTGGAGAACTCACTAGATTTGAGGGGTAGTCTTCCCTGCCACCCACTGTGTAGCTGCAATATGTTCTCCCCTTGATAACCAGGGCCATGCACCCATCCTTTCCCGTTAGTTGGTCTGAGAGGGACAAGGGACCCCAGAAGGCCAGGAGGCTTTCTCAGCTTCCAGTTCAACAGTCATTGGCATCTCACTTTGGGAATGGTTCTTTCTTTAGGATCCCAACCCTTTAATCTACAGCCCATAGTACCAGAGAGGAGAGGCAAAAATGCTGTGAGGGGGTGTTGGAGGGTTGGGGAGGGGCTTCTGCCACCACCTCCCTCAGTTCCTGGCCATCTCCCAGCTGCAGGAGAAGCAGCAGCAGGGTATCTGGCACCCAACAGGACAGCCCCTGAATCTCACAGTTGGCGCTACAACCAGCCTTCAGCAGGCCTGGTCACTACTCTGTGGGGACAGGGCCAGGACAGCCTTCTCTGTGGTGAAGTGAGGCCCTTAGTCAGCAGGGTGGGCAGGCAGGAAGGTCCTATCCCCAATGAGTGTCTGTTCCAGTGAGGACAAATGGTGGTTCCCTCAGTGACAAAGGGGCTACAATGGAGCTGACCTGCCACCTGGTGGCTGGCCTGGCACTCACCAGCAGCTGTAGCCGGATGAGCCCAAGGAAAGGAAGTTTTTACTGAGCCCATGGCATTTTGCTCCCACCTGAGTAAGCACCAGAGTGGCCAGGAACAGGAGCTGAGAAATATGCACAGAGCTGGCACGTCTGCCTTGCCTGATCACCAAGAACCTCCTCAGCCCTGAACAGCCTTCAGAAAGCACCAGCAAGGGACTTGGTGTCCTCACATTCTGACCTCCTCGTCATCGCTCCTCCTATCATGTCCCCTCCATTTCCCTGACCCCAGAACAAATGGCTAACAACCACCACCCATAAATCATAAATTTTGAGACAGAGTCTGTGCCTTAGACCAGCATCCCCCAGCCTTTTTGGGCACACGGGACTGGTTTCATTGAAGACAATTTCTCCACAGACATGGGGTTGGGGGGGGGGGGGGCGCATTTGATTCTTGTAAGAAACATGCAACCTAGATCCCTCACATGTACAACAGGGTTCTTGCTCCTATGAGACTCTAATGCCACCACCGATATGACAGGAGGCCCAGCTTAGGCAGTGATGCAAGCAATGCGGAGAGGCTGTAAATAAATACAGAGGAAGCTTCTCTTGTTCAACAGCCACTCAATTCCTGCTGTGCGGCCAGCCCAGGGGTGGGGAACCTCAGCCTTGGACCATCTTTGTCCAGGCAACATGGGCAAGTTGGTGTAAACACCATTCTTTCCTTGCCCAACACCCTGCCACTGGGTAGGCCTTGATGTTCAGTCAAAGTTGGTGCCAACATTTCTTTCAGTTCTGTATATAAATCATAAGTGAATGTTTTTCCCCCTCATATGGCCTGAGGAACTCCCCACAGGGCTGCAGAAGTAGATGGAGGGGAAAGTGGCATTGCCACAGGTGCCAGGGGGTCTGGGCACCTGCCCCCACCCTGTTCCTTCCAGCTCTGCTCCCCGACTCTGACCACACACGCAGCACCTGTGCTATGCACACACATCTGAAGAGTGGGGGCGAAAGGCTGATCCCCAGTTCCTGGTGGGCAGCTCAGCCTCCATGATTGGTTGCTTGGCATCCCACAGTCCACCTCCATGACATCCCAGTATCACTAGCTGTTTATCAAAAACAGAAAAGATCTTTGCTGAAGAAACATGGATTTGCTCAAAACCAAGAAACCACAGAATTCTCCTAGAAGGGCTACCATGAGCCCCACACAGTGTCCCAACTTGCCTTAAATGCACTGTGTGCCATTGAACATGCTGGGTCAAAACCAAGAGACAAAGCTGCTCATCCTCTTCTGGACCTGCCCACAGGCTTTGCTATTGCTCAGTGCACACAGCAGAGCCACACCCTGAATGCCCACAAAGCACTGCCCCATCCTTTACTTGCTGGAGTATAAGGTGCAGGGGTCCATCTCTCCCTTGGAGGGGAGACTTGCCTACCTACTTGCATGTAATAGAAACCCCAAGTAACAGTGGCTAAATCAAGCCAGCGGTGTGTTCGCCTCCTCTATGAGATATCGGGACTATGCAGTGGAGGGGATGTCAGAGTCAAGGTCTCTCATTCCTTTGCCCTTTCCCTCACTATAATAAGGTGATTGCTTTGGTTCCAGCTATTACTGTCCCGTTTCAGGCAAAGGGGAAGGAGAGATCAGGTGGAAAGGGAAAGTGCTGGTACCTGAGTCAGGAAAGCAACACTCACAGAAACCTCTGGAAAGTTGGTGCTTACATTTCATTGCCCGAACACTGCCATCCCAGGCTGCATAGGAAGGCCTGGGATGGCAGTGTTTCAGCCAGGCACATTTCCACTTCCAACTGGATCTGAATTCTGAAGGTAAAAAGCAGGGCAGGTGAATACAGAATTGGCATTCTCAGCCATGCGTTGATGGCAGGTTGTTTGGATGCCTGAATGCGCTCACTGCTGCCCAGGAACACCAGGCTGCCTGGCCTGATTGCTTTTATTTATTGCTAGGTGTTCAAAAACTGTGGGGGCCAGGGGTGATCAGCTCTAGTCACTTATTTGGCTTTCCCTTGTCCTCCTCACCAGAGGAGCTCCTTTCCACCTCCCCTTCTCCACACTAGAGAGATGCCAGAAGGGCTGAGGAATGGGGGCCAGTGAGGAGAGGTCAGGGACCAAGAGACAGCCAAGGCAGGGGGTGGGTTGGAACAGACTTCTTCCTTTCTGGCTGCTGAGAAACCCTGAAGCCTGGGTGAGTCCCCTCTGCAGTGAGATCACACCCTTTGCTGAAAATCACATCAGTGGCACCTCTTCGGTTGGTGCTGGGAACTCAGCAGCGATGCCCACTCCCGTCCCCACCCCTCCCAGCCCAGTAAACTGAAGGAGCCCTCTGCCTCCGGGAACAGTGTCCAAGGTGAAGGGGCTGGCTCTGGGTCAGGCATAGGAGCCACCTGGGGTGGCAGACCTGGGCAGCGGGACTACAGGGTTCTAGCCCTCACTGGGTCCCTGGGCTGAAGGCCAAAGGACAGGCAGTCCTTGGAAAGACCAAGAGAACAGGAGGCAGGGACAGAGAACAGAGGAGAGAAGGACAAGCCCTGAGAAGCCAAGACAGATGGGCAGACTGAGGCCAAGAGGAGAGATGCTGAGTTTGAGAGACAGAGAGACAGACCTGTAGGGGTGGGAGAGAGTTCTAGAAAAAGAGAGGCGCTGAGTGTCAGGCTGGGGAGAGGCAGGCAGAGGGGGTGAGGAGCAGCGAGGGGGTGGCCTGCACTGTGGCAGGTGGGGCAAAGCTGAGGGCAGAGCGGGCAGGAGCGGCCTGGCCCTGGGATGGCGCGGCGCAGTGAGGCCCGGGGCCTGAGGCTGCAGGAGTGCCAGCATGGCTGCAAGAAGCACTTGGGCGATATCATCAGCTTCTTCTTCCGTTTCATCTCTGGGAACCTGGCTCAAGGTGAGGGCTGCTTTGGCGGGACTAGGGATTGGGAAATGCAAGAAGAAGCAGCTTTGGGGCTGAGGGCCATGCTTGCCTCGGCTGGGCCGGGGATGACTATGGGGCAGTGTGACTTTCGGGCAGTGAGTGCCAGGGCAGGGTTCCCCCAGACTGGTGGGCTGGGCAGGGAGAGGAGGTGGGAAGGGGCAGGTTTCTCTGCGGCAGTGTGCACAGACTGGGATGGCTCCCAGGCGAGCCCTCCTGCTTTGCACACATCATCTGCATGGCCCTGGCTGTCTCCCATCTCCCTGCCTCATTAGAGATCCCTCTCTTCTTCCATCAAAGACAGATATGGCATCTGTGATGCAAGTTAAAGAAAATGATTGAGTGTGTATTAAGACCTGTATGTATATAGAAAGCACTCAATTAACAATAGCCACCTTTCAAAATCTATAAAAAGCAACCAGGCTGGAGGGTGTGGCAGGCATAGAAGGGGCTCCCTGAGTCTGTGCTCAGGCTTGGGGAGAAGCTGGGGATTGGGCAGGCCAGTTCCATTCCCCACAAGCTTCCTCCACCCCTCACCCATGCTGAGCAGGACCAAGCCCATGCTCCGCCATGGGGGCTATGAGGCTGGCACAGGGGAGGGGTCCCACATATATGGACATGGCATTTTCTGGGCACCTGGGAAGGGGTGGTGTCAGGACCTTCAGAGATATAACATTAAATCCCTAAAACAAAGATGAGTCAGTGTAGACATGTGACATGTAAATCCCAAGAGCCAGTGCTACAAGCTGCTCACGCTGCTGGGAAATGCTCACAGATGTCAAGAGGTGACCTGCAACACGAGAGGTGCTGGATTGGGGCAGGCTGACCTTCATCCCCTCTCTGGTCCCCTGGCTTTTCCTGAACACCTAGCACAGAGCATGGCACATTAAATACTTGTCAAATTAATGGATAGCATTTTAAGAATAAAAACATAAAAGTGAGCATAGAATCAATCATCTTAAAATCAGTAGAACACTACTGGTTTAAAATACTGGAAGGCAACACGCAGCCTCAAGGAATGGGACAGGAGGACTCTTTGGTAATGAAGGTGTGCAGGGGAGATGGTGGCAGCTCAGGTGGTTCTGGGTGGGAACCCCAGGCGTTCCAATTTGTTAAAAGAAAGGGAAATCCTGTGGCTACTCGTGATGTCCCTTAACCCTGTGTCCAGCTGCTGAGCCTGCCCCCTCCAGGAGGTCTTCCTGGGTGGGGGAGGATGGAAGCTTGAAGGTGGGGATGTTCTGGCCCTTGGTCTCTCTGTGCAATGAGCATTAACGAGACACTCAGCCAAAGCTTTACAGGGCCTATGCTCAGCACGAGGGAGATACCACTAAAGGCAGAGAGAGTTTTAAAGGGGGTTAGGTGGGCACAGGGGGATGTGTAAGAGATTTTCTTGCACCTGGGTTGTTCTATTACAGACTTCCTCAGGCATACCATGTCTCATTAGCATGTTAAATCTCCACCCCTGGATGTGGTTTTTAGCATTCAAATTAGATTATACTGAGGGAAAAGTCTGGGTAAGGTCAGCCTAGGGGTCTGTTCTAGCTTAAAACTGTTGTGCCCGGATAAGTCTGGTCCTCCTGCAGCCAGGTGCCACATCAGCCTGTGTTAGTGTCTTGCCCCCGTAGCCCTGAAAATCATCACTCACAGGCTATGCTGCCCCGTGCTATCTCCATGGTCAGAAGTGAGGCCTGAGTCTGTCCCTGTACTGTCTTGGTGGGCCCTGGGCTGCTTCTCTGTGAGGAGAGACCCTTGCGGGGGGCCAGACACAGTGGCAGAGGGATATGTCTGGGGTCAGGTCACTGGGCCATTGCCCATGACTCTACTACCTGGGCCCACTTGCTGCTTCTCATTAGTGACCTTGAGCGTCTCTCCTGACTGCACTTGGCCGGGCTCCTCCTCCTCCTCTGATGTGATATTCATGATAGCACCTCCTCCAGAGGCTGGCTGGGAGGGTCAGTTTCTTGCTGCAGTCGTGATAAACAGGAGTCCTTATTGTCTGGATCCGTGCAACTTCGTCATACCTTTAACCTGCCCCAGATGCCTACAGCCTCGCGGTGCTGTCTCCCTCTACTCACTTCTGTCTCAGTCTGTCTCTCTCTCTTCTTTACGGAGTGATACAAAGCCCCCTTCCTGCAGGGCTGTCCCCAGGTGGACACTGAGTAGGTTTTCATCACTTGAGGGGCAGCCTGCCACCCTGGGCCTCAGGTCTCACACCTGAATCCCAGAGTTCCCGGGATTCCTAACAGGTAGGGAGGTGCCATCTGGGAAAGGGGATGAGGAGGCTGAGAGCAGGACCCTGAGGTGCAGCTGAGAATGAGGTGGGAGCCTGAGGAACATACCAATGGATGGAACCACTTCTGGAGGCCTGGTGCTCTGTTGCCTCTGACCCTTCAGCCCACTCTGTGGCACTCTGCTCTTCCCCACTGTTGGATGACATTCTGTGCATACCTCAAGGCTGCATTTCAGGAGGAGGGCAGCATGTAGGTGGGGTCTGGGTGTCTCCACATGCTCTTCATGTGGCTCCCATGCAGGCAGCCCCAGGCCAGCTATGCCTCTCCCTGTCTCCCCGCTGCAGGGCTCTCCCTCCCTAGGTGGTATTTCTGGGGAAGCATGGAACTTTGAAGATACACTTCCCTGCTCTCTGCCTCAGGATCCACTGGAGCTCTGCAGAAATGCCTCCACTGGCTCCATATTGGTCACTGGGAAGGGTCCAGTTCATTCCGTCACCCCGGCTGCCCCAGGCCAGAGTAACCACAGCCACCACCCTGACCTCCTTCAGGGCTGGGACAGACCCACTGGGCCCTGCATCCCCCAAACTCTAGGGACATACTCAGATCATTAAAGACTTCTCAGAAGCCCCTCAATTAGATGGCAGTGGAGACTGCAGCACCCCTGGGTGGGAGAAGGAGGGAAAACTCCCAACACACCAACCAGCCTTTCCAAAGACATTCTCTCCACCAGCCTTCCCCCACTCTGCCTTCTGGGGGTGAAGAGGGATGAGTCGCAGACTGGTTTCCCAATCCCTTACTATGACCCGCATAGCTGATCTTGCATCTCTGTGTGGTCCTTGGCTGTTGGGACTTCTGCCCAAACTCAACAGGAAAAGTCACATTTAACACCCAGATATGAGACACAGAATGCACATCAAGGGAAAGGAGAGCTCTATGCTCTCTGGGTTCCTCCCCCAAACATAGAGCAGGTGCCCATCCCAGGGCTCCCAGGGACTAGGCAGGTATGGGGTAGAAGCAGGGAGGGGCCCAGGGAGGGCCCAGTGTCTGATTGAGGCAGCAGAGTCCACAGGGTACCAGCAAAGCTGGGCACATCTGGCTTGAATTGTTAAAGTGTCATTCCAAGGCGTTAAAAATATCATTCTCCTACAAATAGACACTGAGCGTGTGTCACGGTTCTATTGAACTCCTTAATGAGGGAACTGCAGAATGACAAAGCTGATTCAAAAGAGAAACACAGGGACTTTTAGAGAGGGTGGAATAAAAGGAGCACAGAGATAGGATTGCTCAGTTAAGCAAGCAAGAATTGAAAAAAACCCAGGCCAGTGAAGCTGCCACCCACGGGGTTATTCTTTCTGCCTGAGAGGAAACCTTAGCATCTTATCAGGCTTATAAAACATCTGGGCCCTAATTGATTGTGCTGCTTAGTTCTGCCCTTGGACCATCAGATGCCCTGACAGTCATGCTAGACAATGCTCTGGTAGGACCTTAAAGTTCACTCAATGCTCTTGAAGCTTCAGCTTCACAATTATTATTTTTTTTTTAGAGACAGAGTCTCATTTTATTGCCCTTAATAGAGTGCTGTGACATCACAGCTCACAGCAACCTCCAGCTCTTGGGCTTAAGTGATTCTCTTGCCTCAGCTTCCCAAGTAGCTGGGGCTACAGGTGCCCGCCAGAATGCCTGGCTATTTTTTGTTGCAGTTTGGTCAGGGCTGGGTTGGGGCCGGTGCCCTACTCACTGAGCCACAGGTGCCACTTCTTCTTCACAATTTTTAAACAAAATCGCCTATGTGCCACTCACAGGTCTCTGAGAAGCAAATTGCTTCTAACCTCTCTGAGACTCAGTTGCCCCTTCTATAAAATGGCCATAAGAAAGATGAGGTCATTGCAAGGATCCTTGTCAGATGCACATGGTAAGCCCTGCCCCATGAACTGGCCTTTTTCCTTCTCCACCTGGCTGTGGTGGGCTCTTATCATGGCTCTGCTCAGTGGCTGGGGTGTGGCCTGGGCAACTTACTCAGTCTCTCCCAGTCTTAGTTTCTTCATCCATCAGATGGTCATAATTGAGGGTGGTTCTCAGGATTTTAACCAGCATCTGTAAAGGGCCAGAGCTGTGGCAGGGCTGGTGATAATGGGGACTGGGTTTGTGGCCCTGAGCTGCGGCATCCCCCTTTCTGGGCCTTAGTTTCCTTGTCTGGGAACTGAAGCCCAGAGAGGAGAGTTTTCAAAGTCAAGGACCAGCTGTGTAGCCTGTGATTCCTCCCCCTTTGCTTTCTTGGGCACAGGATGGGAAGTATCTGTGGCTTCAGCACCCTCACCACTGCCTGGGCCTGCCTGCCTCATGGTAGACCTCTCCCCAGCCACTGCTTTCTGTGCCCTTCACTGCTCAGAGGACCTCCCAGACTTCTTCTCAGGGCCTTGCTAATGAGGCACAGCTCATTGAAAGCCAACTGGGAGCAGCTTGATGCTGTCCCTTAGCCAGGAGGGTGGGCTTCTCCAGGCAGAACCGGCTGCCGTGGTCCCAGTCCCAGCTTTGGCCTCCACCCACCTGGCCTCTCCCACTGCCTGCCTCCAAGTGGTCAGATAGAATGGCCAGGAGGGGAGTGGATGGGGAAGCAGTGGGAGGGTCAGCAGGAGGCACTGACCGCCAGCTGGGCGGGAAGCGCCTCCAGGAAGGTGTGCAGCAGCCACCTGCGCAGGGGGGCCCTCAGCTCCAGGACCACCTTCCTAGCACTAGATCCTTCCCCAGCATGGTGTGTTTGTGTGGCAGGTGGTCCTTGCCTTCTGGAGTAAAAGGGGTTGGGGGTTCTTTGGGAAGGTGGGGGCGAGGAGACAGTAACAGCTTCCAGACGTTCTGGGATGGGAGGAAAACTCTTTGTGCTGGGGCTAGTAAAGGGGCAGGCAGAACTGTGGTGGCAGCGTGGGTCTGACAGGAAGATCCTCCTAGGCTGGGGAGCTTGGAGCTCACAGGCCTGGCCACCAGGTCCCAGGAAGGGGCCCTGTCCCCTCCCTGCCAAAAGAGCTCTCTTGACAGGTATTCCACCATCTTCCCACCAGGGGGCAGCAGGAGCCAAGGCGTCTACCTCTGGGACTATTTTCATCTTTCAAAGTCACTGACTCAGGGTTTTCTGACTCCACCCTTTCACACCTTTGGCGTTAAGAAATCCAGAACCCAGGATTTCTGGGTTGCCAACTGTCTTCCAGGACACATCATGGCTCCTGATGACCTGAGCTAAGCCCAGGACAGGCTGAGACCCTCTCCCTAGCAGGTGCCCCCTGCCCTCTGCTGCCGATAAAGTCCCTGCCCCAATCCACTAGGGCTTGATGTGTTTTGGGGGTGGCAGTGGTCTCTCCATGTCACCCCCCAGAGGCCTCAGGAGGTGTTACCTAGGAAGGACTTATTTTGCTGTTGTCCCCATGTATGGATGAGGGAACAGACTCAGATGCAGAGGGAAGGGCTGCCCAGGGTCATACCGTGAGTGCCCTGCCCTTGCCCCTGACAGCCTTGGAAGTAGAGGGAGCCCATAGTTAACTCATATGAATGTTCCCCCGAACATTTCCCCATGGGCCAGGTGGGTCTCCGAGGTGAAATGTGGAAAGGCAGGCAATGAGCTGACTTGGTTAGTAAACTAAATGTGTTCCCTGTCAAAGGTTCAAATCTTTATTCTCCTTTGAAATAATGCTGAAGATAGTGAGTAGTTAGGATTTTTAAAAAATTTGTTCTTAATGCCCTTCCATTGCAAAATAGATGATGACAGTTTTATGGCCTGTTTCCATTGTGGGGGGAATACACGTATGACAGACAGAGCCTGGGGACCACAGCTGCAGGCCCCTGCCTGGCTAAAGCTGGGCAGGAAGGTCGAAAGGGTGACTGCTGGCTGAGTGACAGGTGGAGGCTGGGGACAGTGTGGGGACGGCAGGTGTCCTGGCTGGGCCTTCAGAGTGAGGTGCAGCCACACTGGTGAGGTCCACAGCCTGGGCCCCCCACTCAGGTGGCTGAGAGCTGGCCCTCCCAGAGAGGAATGAACTGAGGGCTTGGACCCAAGCAGTGCCCAGAACCCTGGGACCCGAGGACAGAGTGCAGAGATGGCAGGAGCTTGTGCAGGCGCAGTGGAATGAGTGAGTGAGTGAGCAAAAGAAGACAGAAGCAGCAAGGAGACCACCATCAAGAGTATTGACCACAGTACAGTCCCACAGGAGGGGGAAAGCGTGTGACAGCTGGGTACCATCTCTGAGTCACAAGATAGATTACAAAAAAAAAAAGCAGGGAGAGGAAGTATTTGCAGAGACCCAGAAACCAAAGGCAGCCTGGGGTCTTGCTGAGAGCCAGGGACTGCATGCAGAAGGTCCACGGGCCAGGCAGGAGGCTCAGGGCAGCCATTGTCCCCCAACCCCCAAACGGAGGGTTTGCCTCAGAGCAGAGCAAGGTGCCCAGGCAGGGGTGAGATCTATGGGGTAGACAAAGAGGGTCTCGGGTGCCAGGTTCTGGGAGGGTGACACCCAGCTCGTCAGCTCTGCCCATCCATAGGGAGCCGAGCAGGTCACCTCAGCGCTGAGCCCTGCCAGCCTCAAGTGTAAATGGTGGCAAGAAGGCACCTGAGGTCAAGTGGCACCATCGCTCTTCCTTGCTTCATTCCTCAATTCCATGTCTCATTTACTCCTCTCCTATCTGAAGTCTCCCCCTGGCCAGGGCAGGGACCTTTTCCTACTGCTGCTGCACTCAGCAAGCATCAGGGCAGCTTTGAAAACACAAATTGGAGCTTGTCACTCTCCTGCCAAAAATGCGTTGGTGGTTTCCCGTTGAACTTGAACTAAATTCCAGATGCTCCACCCTGGCCTTCAGTCTCTGTGGGATCTGGCCTACCCACATGGCTGAGCCCCTCCACCCCACTAGGCTGCCACTTAGAGCTCCCTCGCCTGCCTTTCCTTTGCGGGACATTATGCACATGCCCCCCACCCTTCCACCTGAGCACCAGTGGGTCTTTCTCCCCTATCAGGCCTCTGTTTAAATGTCACTTCTTCGGGGGACTTGCCCCATCATGTCACCACAATGCCCAGCACATGTTAGGGGCCTACTCAAACTGCACTTGACAAATTATTCTCTTTTCCAGATCCGAGGCAGATTCTGTTCACTAGGACCTAGTTGGTTCTGCACAGCAGAAAAGGCTTTAGTAGACCACACTCCTGGTTCCATTCTAGGTCCCCTGGTCCATCAGCTGACGTGCAGGGTCTCTGCGAGTCCAGCTGCCCTGATGACTGACACTAACCATACCCACCTTGTCTCTAGGAAGTGCCACCATGCAGCCCTCCTTCCCCAGGGTCTCATGGTCCCCACTACACTTAGAGATCCCAGTCCAATGGCTCTGCGGACACACACAGGGTCCTGCCTGCTTTTCAGGGGCCTCACACCTGCACACACACTCACACACATATACCCACAGGTACACCTGGAAGCAGGGGTCATTGTTTTCATTTACTGCCACAGTTTATGTGGCTTCTGAGCACTTCCTGTGATTGAAGCAAGGGGGTGTCTGAGGTGAGGAGGGACCTGTATCCAGCAGAGTGCGTCCCCTGTCTCAGGCAGGTGCTGGTGTCACTCCTACGCCCCCAGGCAGTCCTCTTGCTCTTTCTACAAGGTGGATATCACCATCACCCCACCTTCTAGGAGAAGCTGAGGCTTAGAGAGGGAGTAGTTTGTCCGTTCGTCTGTCCATCCATCTGTCCGTCCATCTGTCCATCCAGCCGTGTAGGGGTGTGTGTGCACTTTGTTTGTGTGCATGAGTGTGCAAGCTCGCCATCTTCATGTCCTCTGTGACCAGTGTCCCCATGTGTTGGGGAAGAGAACAAGGGCTCTTCTCAATCCCCAGTCAGAGGGTCCCTAGTGATTTGTTGACTGTCCTGGGGCAGCCTGGGCCATGTGGCCCCTTTCCCCAATAACCAGAACCTGGGGGTGGAGGGGCTGCTGGAGGAGCTTGCCCTGGCCCACACCTCAGATGAATAAATAGAAGTCAGGCAGCCTTTCGGCTCAGGCCTTTGCCATCCCTTAGCTAAGCCCTCAGGCATATGGGCTGCTGGCTGGGGCCCTGGGCACCTCTGAGTGGGCCAGGGGAGAAAGAGACAAGATGTAGAGGAGGAGGGGAGAGGCAGGGGCTGGACAGACCTCAGTGCAGTCCTGGGGCTCCTCGACAGGGCAGGAGGGGCCTGGACTGCAGCGCTGGCTCTGCCACTTGGCCTCTGCACTTTTCTGAGCCTGTTTCCTCATCCTTACAGGGGGAGGAATGATAGGAGAAATCACCTCTCTGGGCTGCTTGGAAGATTAAATAGGACACAGCAGTTGGCTCAGAAGCTCTGGGCACACAGTTAGTGCCTAGTAAATGCTGTGGCTCAGTCCTCCTTCAGCGCAGGACTGAGCCTTGAAGCGGCCCCACACCAGCCACCTCACACTGGTGGGGCTCTGGCTCCTGAGCGTTCAGCTGAATCTGTATTTCAGTTAAGCCAGGGTCTGGGGTGGAGCAGAGCCCCAGGTGTCTGCCTCTACCTCCAACTCTCTGGACCTACTGGGCCCAGCAGACAGGACGTTGCTCACCCACACTCAGGTGAGCACTGCCAGCCTGTTCCACAGAGAAAGTTAAGCAGCCTGTCTGGTGTCACCAAGCTGGTAGAGGCTAGAAGTGTCTGACTCACTGCTGGTCTCCCTCAGTGGGGGCTGCAGGGAGCAAAGGGACACAGGGAGGAGCCCAAGCTGCCGACCCTCTGGTAGCCTGAGGGGGGGTGTTAGGTATGGAACCTGTGTCAAGTATGCGGCTGGCGCACACATTCACAATTAAACTGAGTAAATATTTACAGCCATTATGGCGATTGATCGCCTTCGATCCTGTGCGCTGCTGTGCGCTAGCCCTGCTTACTCATGCTTTCTTAAAAACAGCCTCTTCCCTCAACCATCTTTAATAATTCAGCTCATAATTGTCTCCAAACGCAAACCTGAAAATGCCAACTCAGGGCGTTCATCCCCACACTGGTCCTCCTCTTGCCCTCTCTGTGGTTGAGGGCCCCTCCCCCTCTTCTGCTGCAGACCCTGGTCTCCCTGCCCCTCTGGTGACCGCTGTTAGGAGGGGCTCAGGATGTCCCTCACAACCACTGCCGGGTACCGTGGAGGAGGAGGAGAGCTTGGTGATTGAGTTGCAGGAACAGGAAGGTCTGGCCACTATTCCCCAGGGCACCCTGGAGTGCTACTGCGGAGGGAGGAGAGGACCTGGGGACATCTCAATGTGACAGGGAGGCCCATCCTCAATGGGTCTCTGGAGAGGCATCAGGCCACAGGCTGGGGTGGAGGTGAGCCAGATCAATACCTATAGCGTCTCCTACACACCAGATCTCCTGTGCTCCATCTCATGACTGGCAACACTCCCCAGCGCCCTCTGAGGCCCTCTGTGTGTGGGTAGAGTCTGGGGGACTACCTTGGATCCCAGCCCTGTCCTCGTGGCAGGATGTTCAGGGCTGTTAATAGCTCTACTCTGAGCTCCACATCCCTCTCCTTGGGATCCAGCCAGAGGGACACAGAAGATGCCAAGGAAGAATGGCCTCTCCCCAGGCCTACAGAGTATCTGACCGGTGAGAACCCCAAATCCTCACAGCAGAGGGTAAGCAAGGATGGGGCCAGTGCACAGTGCCTGGAAGTAGAGCCTGTCCTCAGCCAGTAGCCACTGCCATAAGAGGGACCTGCATTGGGTCATAGTCCTCAGTGCCAGTGGGGTCACTGGGCTGGCATGCATGTCCACGGAAGATTGTTCTGTTCTTCATTCTATCCAAAAACACTTACCCATGGTCCAAAAAGTGGCTCTCGTCCAATGGGATGTTGGTAGCCAGGAGGGCTCTCGGCCTCTCACCTGACCCACAGGTGCCTGACACAGCTGGGCCAATTGTAGCAGAAATACTCCCCACCAAGTAGGCACCTGGGCCAGGCTGGGGCAATGAGATCCTTTCTCAGATCTTTGACAGAAAGTGGCCTTATGCCTGGGACAGGAAGGCTGTGGCATGTAGTCCTGGAGACTTCCCTCAGCTAAGCAGCAAGCCACATGGGAGAATGAAGCTGATATGCAGTTGGCACATACAAGGCAGAGGATGCAGCCTGAGCCTGCTTTTCTGGTCGGACCTCCCCCCTTCTCTTCCTGTGGTTTGGTTTATGGTCTACTAAGTCCCTTTGCCTGAGCAAATTCAATCAAGGGAGCCCTAACCCAGCAGCTCAGAGGGAGGGGGCACAGAGGAGCCTGGGGGTCCAGGAGCACGAGGAAGGGCTCTTCTCATTCCCGAGTCAGGCCTGGGGTGGCCACAAGATGCACAGAAGTGGGACTGACTGGAGGACATGTTGGTCATCTGCTTCTGTTTTGAGTCAATTGTTTAAAATACACATATGAAGGATTTTTTTAGTTCCTTTGGGTTCCCAGTGAAGGTTTTACTATTTGTTTCCTTGTTTATGGATTTCCCCCACCAAGAACTTTGGGTTTGGTCTATGATTCAGGGAAACAGTGAATATATATATGGGTTATGTTCATGCAGCAGCCCATGGCAGGGTCTAGGAATTGTTCAGGAGCTCTTCCTATCCATTGTATTCTGGGCGCAGGCTCCTACGAGGTCCCTTGGCTGGTGCTGAGTGGCACTGTTACCAGTGGATAAACCAGATTGCATGTGCCTGTGGAATCTCAGCTCAGCCCCCCCACCCCCGGGGCTCAGCACATGTCACCTTCGGGAGTATTTATTACACACCCAGTGAGGGAAATCACCAACACTGGGCATCTCCTGGTACATTGCATGTGCTAGGTAAAGGGGATTGGTCCAGGCAGCACCATGCATACCTGTGTTCAGCTCTCCTAGGGAGGTTAGAAAGATAACCAGAAAAGAATGAAGAAGGGGTGCCTGCGACAGGCCAGAAATTATGAGGAATCTCCAGAAGGCAGAGGAAGATGGAATTCCATTAAAGAAGGAAATCAAACAAACCGCTCACAGAGGTGCACAGTTAGTAGACTCGGTGGGTGACGACAAAGCACGGAGGGAAACAGGGATATGGACGTGGGAGCATGTGGGCAAGAGGCCTTCCTGCCTCTGTTTCTACCTAGTCCCAGAAGGAGAACCATGGGTATTCCCCACATGTCATTCATCCCACCCCCACCTCACCCCCTTCTGCAAGCACAGATCCACGCAGACACAGACACGTGCTCAAGAGCCACCCAGCACTTCAAGAAAACCGACATCCAAGAGTAGCATTACACTCAGTAAAATGAAGATCTAACACACAAACGAGTTACTAGGACAAACAAAAGAATAAGAATAGAATAGATATAATTAATGTTCTCAGAGATCCGAGGGGACATGATAGGCATACAAAAGGGTCAGCAATCTTAGAAATGAAACTATACTTGTTGAAACATAGAAAATTTCATAGCTGAGTTAAATTACAGAATGATCACCCCAAAAGGCAAGTTCGTGAGCTCGACTGTGTAGCCAAAAATTCTATCAGGTTCTATACCAAAAGTTAGAGGTAAAAATACAAAAAAGAATTTGAGAGCCATGGAGGAGTGTTCAGCAATTTCAAATTTCTTCTAAAAAGAGTTCCAGAAAAAAGGAGAGGGAGCAGAGACAAGCAGGTATTCCTTAATAGAAAAAATAAATCGTTTTAGTCCTCCTAGCATGCAGTGAGGAAGCCACATTTCATACATACGAAAAATCAAGAGAGGAAAGCAAATGGGATTTTCCAGGGCCTCGTAGCAGGAAGAGCACCTGCTCTGCTGACCAGAACTTGGCTGTTTCCAGGGTCACTGGTCCACGACATGCTGTATGTGCCCTAAAATCATACACAGTAGGACAGTGTTTCTCCAAGTGTGGGCCATGGGATAGTAACATGTGTTGTGTTAAAAAGGATTCTGTGGGCAAACACATTTGGGGAGTGCTTGTCAAATAAGGTGACACTTCATATTTTTAAGACAATGTGGTGGGTAAGAGCCCTGGCTTTGGAATCATTCAGACCTGAATTCTTTAGTCTTCTCTGCCTCTTTTCTCTTTGTGACTTTCGGGAAGACCTCTTGCCTTTCTGGGCCTCAGTTTTCTTGTCTGTTAAATAGGAATCATAATTACACCCTTGGCTGTCTTCTAGGCTTAGAGACAAGGGAGGAGATAGACATGCAGATGCCTCATAAGAGAAGATTGTACAAGTATGAAATGCCCTGTCCCGCGTGGGTTCTGTCACCAAGTCCTCTGTCCACTCGCTGCTTCAGGCTACAGTGGAGAACTACATAGGCTCAACTTTCATACATGACTTATACATGTGATTCCAGAGTCTGATGTTTTGGTAAATATGTGAGTGGTGAGAAGAGACGAGGAGGCTCGTTCCAGGGAAAGCCCAGGGCCTCACCACGTGCCTGTCTCAGGTCTTCATGTACAGCTCATGGCACCAGGGACTCATTCCTCTTGCTGCTGAGTGGGGGTGGGTGGGGCTCTGCATGCTGTTCCCACTGCCTCAACCTGCTGCCAGGTAAGCGTGAGATGCTCAGGGCAAGGTGAGGGCAGAGGAAGGAGCATGGCCAAGGAGTCAGGAGGCCTGGGTTCCTGCCCCCCTCTCCTCGTATGACTTAGCCACTGGCTGGGCCTCACTTGTCTCATCTGTGAAATGGCCTCACATAGCCTCCCCAACACCCCATCTGGCTATGCTGCAGTTTGAGTGGTTGTTATAAAGAAAATACAAACAAAACGAATGCACCGTTGCCTTGGGGACCTCTACGGACTTCTTGACTTGGGTCCTGGCCCTGCCCAGCCTGCCCCTGCTTTGTTCCCTGTGGCCCGCTGTCCTGGCTCACCCCCAGCCCTCCACCCCATGCCTCCCTGCTTACAGCCTTCTTGACCTCCAGACCTTGGCTTGGAAACATCCAAGCTCTCTGGTAAACCTTCTCTGGCCGCTGTGTTGGGGTAAAATCTGCTCTGATATATGTGTCCCATCACAGGCTTTGTCATCCCCTATAGCTGCTTAACAGTCTGCCCGAGCAGGCAAGTTCCTCGAGCCTCAGGCCACATCTGCTATCTCTGGCAGGCACAGAATAGACTCAAAATTTGTTGAATGAGTAAATACATGAGCTTAGGCCTCTTCTAACTCTAAAATCATGCATCTCTTTGGGTTGAGAGAAGAATCAAAACCCATTTCCCTCCTGAGTCTAGCTAACAGACTCTGGGCCCTGACCTCCCATCCTCTACAGTGACCTCAGTAAGACCCGTCCTCAGCACATCTCGCCTCAGAGAAGGGAATGCTCAGGTGTCTCCAAGGGGCTTCTGAGAGCACGTGCTCAGGTTATAGTCCAATGCTCCTGGAAACTATATATATGGGCAAGTCCTGTCACCTCTATTAGCTGCCATTATGATACCTCATAGAATGCGTGAGGATAAAATGATATTATGTGTGTGTGCGCCTGGGATGGTGCTTGGTATGTAGGAAACACTCAATAAACGAAGATGCTTCTGTTGTTACTCCCCAATGCATTCAGTTTACTGAGCCTGGAAAGAATGATGGGCTGGATGAGGCCTCAAGTTCTTGGAAGCAAAGGTGAGACTCAGATCTGAGGCTCCCACTCTACTCTGGGCTCCAGGTGCTCCCCTACTGATTTTTGTCTCAGATCCTGAGGCTTTGGTTACCAAGTCATCCATTGCGTTTAGCTGATGCAGGGCATCTTCAAAACACATACCTCTCTGAGCTGTCAGAGGACTCTGCAGAAGCTGAGATCCTGGCACTGAGCATCCCAGATGGAAATTCCCCAAGACACCCCTGGGGCCTCGGCATGAGTTCAAACAAAGAAATGCTTATGTCCAGACATCTTCACAGATCAGCAGCAAGGATGTGACTTGAAAGCACTTTGTGTCACTGTCATAAAACCCAAGGATTGATGACCCCATGTGACTGGGGCAAATGCCAAGGGAAACAAGCAGACTTGGAGTTGGCCAATGATGCCTCCTGGTGTACTTTGCGTACAGTTTGGCTTGAATCCAGTGGAGGTCAGAAGAACACTCTGCCAGTTAGCACATGCACGGAGCCCCTCAGTTTACAACACACTCACACAGGCATGGGTATGCCTGGTTCTCATGACAATAATACAAGGAGACAAGGGGGATTAAGCTTTTCCTGCTTTGGAAATGAGGAAACTGAGGCTGAAGGAAGTGTGAAGCACCCAAGCTTAGGTCACACAGCCTTGGGCTCTTATCATTACCCTGTCTTCTTGCCAATAGGGAGATGAGAAACCCAAGTTCAGCCAAGAAACAGAAATTTATCCAGAGAAACTCACAAACCAATATGGTGGGCATTGAACAAACTCTAAGGGTCTGAAGTGACGTTGCTGAAAAGGGCTGCAGATCTGGCGTTATCCAATCTTGTTGTACTGAGGCTTGTTAGTTCCCTTGGACTGGACCACAGTAAGGTCAAGAAAAGAAACAAGATGGGGTTAGAAGCCCTCTAAGTGAGAGAGGAAATAGAAATCTCCCATCACAGGGGACCAGGAGCAGGATGAGGGGCTAGGAGGACAAGCTGCCCACTTGTGGTCTGTTCAATATTACTAGGCTGTTGTAAATCCCAGGGAAAACAGAAGAGGATTTGGATGTGCCTCATGTGGGGATGTGGTTATGAACAGAGATCCTCTCCTCCTGACCAACAAAGAATCAAACAGGTCACTGGGCAATCAAAAGAGGATTTTCTCACGGGTAGGCAGTGAGAGGCATACTACCACAGGGATGCTTGGGGATGTGCCCACATGGGTAAGTAGCTTTGTCCTTTTATGCCTTCCATATCCTTCCTGACCATGAGAACCACTCAATTAAGAATCATGACCACTAGACCTAATTCTGGTGCTGAGGGATCCCACAATTCCTATGATGGACAAAGACTTATTCCCCAAATATGATTGCCACATGGGAAATTTAATCCTTTTAGCATTTCTTGTGGGATGTGTCTTCTGCTGATATATTCTCTCAGCTTTTGTTTAACTCATCTTTTCTGAAAGACATTGTTACTGGATGTAGAATTCCAGGTTAGCTAGTTATTTTTCTTTGAGCACTTTGAAAATGATAATGTCTTGAATTCTGGCTTCTATGGCTCTTGTTGCAAAATCTGCCATTATTTGTATTGTTATTTGCCTGAATGTGATGTGTTCTTTTCCTCTGGATACTTTTAAGATTTTTCACTTTATGTCTGTTTTTTAGCAGTTTCACTATGACATGTCTAGCTATGGTTTTCTTTGTTGTGTTTATCATGCCTGGGATTCATTAAGTTTATTGAATCTGTGGTTTGATATATTTCATCAGTTTTGGAAAATTCTCCACATTCTATTATTATTTCTTCAAATCATTTTTCTAATTTTGTCAGAATTTGTTCAATTTTCATTATTTCTTCAAATTCTAATTCTGTCCTTTTCTTTCTCTCCTTTTCTACAGAGACTCCAGTTACATGTTGGTTAGGCTTTTTGACTTTGTGTCACATCTTCCTTACATTCTTTTCTGCTTTTTCTTCCATTCACTTTTAGACCATTCACATTTAATAGAATTACTGATACAGGAGGATTTGTGTCTGCCATTTTGGTATTTGTTTTCTATTTGTCTCATGTCTTTTTGTTCTCTTGTTCTTTCTATACTGCCTTCTGTTGTGTTTGTACTTTCTTGTTTCTTGGCATGCCTTATAATTTTGTATTGAATACTGAGTATTGTACCTGTACAGTGCTTTGGCAGACAGTGACAGCTTCTTCTGCAGGTCACCTGTGTTATCGGAGCTGGAGGCAGTGAGAGACACATGTGGAATCCAGTTTGACCTTTTGAGATCCCATTTGTTCTCATTTTCTCTCACTTAATGTATAGCCTTTCTTCTCATCTTCTGGTCCTGCCAACCTATAGTAACTTCAGGTATAGGCAGAGGCAACAGCCTTCGATAGACTTCTTCCCCAGTTCCACAATTACATAAAGTGTCATTCTTATAATAAAGCCCAGATCCCATGTCTCTCATAGAGGTTCTGCTTCCCTGATCAAATATTGCTTGATACAAGACCCTAATTTTCTGTTAAAATTTAAATGTCATTTCTTTATCCCTTTAGTCAATTTTCTTTTCTATTTTTAAAAACATTAATTATAGTTATTTTGAACTATGTTCGTATCATCTAACTTCAATACCCAAGTCATTTCTGGGTTTTATTTCTGTTGACTTCATGACCACCACTTTTTCCTTTTTCTCTTGTCGACCAATTTTGTATCACATGCAGGAAATTGTGAATGATATGTTGTAGAGGCTTTAGATTAGCTTATCTCCCTATAAAGAGTATTGCATTTTCTTTTGGCAGACAGTTAAATTCCTGGAAAACACACTAATCCTGTCAAAGTGTGCTTTTAGCCTTTGCTGTAAGGCAGATCTGTTTCAGCTTTTTCCTTATTCAGAGAGTGCAGCTTTTCTCTTAAGGCATGTAACAAATGGGCTTTCTGGTTTCTCAACAGGCAGCTGGGCTGGAGTGTAGATGGAGACTCGGGCCAGGAAAGTCCAGTCAACCTTTGGGTACCAGGATGGACAGCCTAGATGTGGGAAAGAGACAGCAAAATAACAGCTGGAGCCTTCAGTCAGGGAGCCTGTGCAAGGACACTCCCAGCCCCAAGACTGGTGACCTGCAAGAAGCAGATAGATGTTGGGCAAGGCAGAGGCCCAGAGGAGTCAACATGGTCAGGGAAAGAAGCAGAGGAGAGATGGGGGCCATGGGCCACATCAGCTGTCTCTCTGTGGCACTGCCGCCTGGGTAAATTCAAAACTCAGCTTGGATGAAATCGAGGTGATTTTTGTAAAGAACCCAGCAGGTACCTGGTTCAGTATATGGCAGCAAGTATTCTCAACTTTGAGGAGCTTTTCTAATGATCCATTTAGGCAAGGCTTCATGGCAGGCTGGCTGCTCTGTGGAGTGCTCGCCAGGGCCACCACCAGAGTAAGGGCTTAGGAAAGACTTGCAGTGTTGGCTTGTCTAAGCCACAGCCAAGGAGAGACGCTTTGTAGAGGCTGTCAGGACATAGTCAGAAGGTCTTTCAAAGCCTGTCTTGGAGGGAGCTGACTCTCCTTCCTTGGCATATTCACTCAGTGGGTGGAGGAATAAGGCTCTTGGCCCCGTGCCTAGACCCCACAGGGAGCAGGATATCCGTGCCAACATTGTCGCTTGTCTACCCCAATCTTTTTCCCTCTTCAGAGAGCTCAGATTTAAGCTCCAGTTTCAAGTGTATCCCTTCCTCCTTTAGCCACAGGAGGAACCAGACTGATGTGACCATCAGATGTGGATTAATTAGGCGAGACTAGGTGCTAGAATGATGAGAACCCCAAAACTAGGTGGTTTAAGGACAGAGCAGCGTATTTTTCTCTCCTATAGGCCTCTTGAGGCGTGTTCAGGCTGGTGGGCAGCTCTGTTCCACGCAGACATTCAGGGTCCAGGTCCCTTCCTCTAGTGGCTCTGCCAACCTCCAGGGCTATGTCACTGTCTTTACACAATTAAAGCTGGTTGCTACCATGCCTGGATCTGGGCACCAGCTTTAGAAAAGGGAGATGAGTCCATGCCCAGAGCTTAGGAGCTCCACAAGGCCTCCGCTCACCTCCTGCTGGAGGCAATGTAGTCACATTCCCAGGCCATGGAAGTTTTGGAAATGTGGTTCTAAGCTACACGTATTCAGGAACAACTCTATCACCACAGAAAGGCAGAATGGATTTGTTGTGGATGACTGGTCATTTCTATCACTGTCCACCAGCAAACATCTGTACACATTATTCTGCCATGTGTATAAGACATTTCGAAGCTCCCTTTTATAAGGGAGCTAAGGTAAAAATGGGGAACACATACTAGACAGAGGACCATAGCAGCTATTAAATCCTGCTGGGCGGGAACTGCAAATATAAATATCATTGCTATCAGAGCTCTGCCTTTCCAAACACAGGAACTGAACAGATTCACACAAGTTTTTGAGATAGCTTTCCTTCCTGAACTCTCACCGCTTGCTATCTAACTCAGGAATCGAATAGATTTGGATAATGCATTACACTACTCATGACCTAAACCCACTGTAAGAATTCTGACTACCGGAATTCAAGAAATGCATGGATTTGGATAGTGAGGATTTTAGGACATCTGGCCATGGAGCACGACAGTCTGGCCACCTCTGTCCTGCTCTCTGGGAGTAAAGGGCCTCCTTGTCCACTACCTTCCACTGTCCTAGCCTTGCCCTCTAGAGGTTCATTCTTGTCCACTGCCCACTCGACCACATTTGAGGCAGGTGTTGAGAGTGTGTCTTCTGTGGCTGCAGAGCTGTCCCCAGTTTTCTGTTAGCGTAAATTTGGAGGTTTAAGAGTCATTTTAAGTCTTGAATAGCCACAGGCTTTTTTTATGCCAGGCCTCCAGTTTTTACCACAATGGGAACCCCTGGAAGACTTGGCTGGTTTCTGGTCTATTTGCTTCCAGTCAGTTCCATGCCCTGTAACCACTAGCAAAGTCCTTTTCTAGATATAAAAGTCCTGCTTTATTCCTTGGTTTCCTTGTTCCATCCATTTCTCTCTTACTTGAGGCCGCCTTGGTTTGACTTAATGTTTGCTTGAGTAATCATAAAGGATCTTTGAAAAATGCTTTCTGCCACAGTCTTCTCTCTTCTGTTTGTTCCAAAAGCAATTTGTTTTTCCAACGCTGTAAAGAAGCCTTCAGTATCTGGTATCTCCATCTCCCCTTCCACCTCAGCTTTCAAAATATATAGTTCTCAACTGACCGCATCTCTTTCCTTAGGGCATAAAACATTGTTTCTTTCTCTCTTAACAGTTCAAGGTTAATGTTGGCCATTCAAGGACCCAGGTGTCCCCACCCTTTAGGCACCATTCTCTCCCTACCCCCAGGATCTGCATGACAGAGGCTGGTCATTAGTGTATCTGAGTTCCAGCCAGTGGGGAAGAGAGAACCAAAACACTGACTCTCTGTCTGAAGGCCTCCATCCCCAAAGCAGCACTCATCACTGCCACTGGCAACAACACATGGCCACATTCACTTACAAGGAAGCCAGAGAAATGCAGCTCCCACCAGGCAGCCACATATCCAGCTAAGACTTCTCTACTGTAGAACAGAGGAGAATAGGTTTGGGTGGAGAGTTAGTAGTTTTTGCCACAGTGGAGGCCTCATTTCTCCCACCAGCAAATGATTTAGGGATGTGACACAATTCTAGCCAATGTGAGGGGATGCCCCTCCCCCCCACCTTTGGAGAGAAGCTTAATGGGAAAGTCTTTCTCACAGAAAGAAGCCCAAGAAGTGATTCTTCTCATGTCAGGAAGTGATATCTGGAATTAGGCATCCATCTGTGGTCCTGAGAGGAGCAGGCTGTGGATACAGTGGACGCTCTAGGGCTGGCAGTGTAGGTAGATACAAGAATCCAGGTCCTCAGTGATGCCACTGCATCTAGGCTGGCTGCCCCTGGAGCCACTCTCCTGCTGGAATTCTTATGTGGGACATGGTACATTTCCTCATGGTTTAAGCCAAAGGAATGGGAGTTTTCTGTTACCTGTAGCCATAAGCCTCCTAGATCTCACCTGAAGTTGGGCCAGAGCAGAGATTTGCATGGACAGGTCTGTGTGGCCCCTTCAGGGTCTGTTTGGTGGGACACCTGTCCCAGTTTTCTGACTGGAGGGCTCAGGCAAAACCATGAGGTCAAGAGAGCTGAACTCCATTGATGCCACTTCCTAAGTGATCTGGCTCTGAGGAAAGAGGCTTCTCCAGGAACAAGGTCTCTCATCTATGTCTTCAGACACCTTCACGTCCATAGCCCTCTGTGCAACAGGCAGGTAAATGTCACGGAGTGACTTCGTTTACAAGAAGGAAAGGAAGGTTCAGAGAGGTAGTGTGCTGGGCCAAGTCCACCAATGGGTGAGGACTGCAAGTAGAGCATCAGCTCTGGTTCTCCTGGCACCCCAGTCTCGCGCTGCTGCTAGTGACACCAAGGTAGGCTGTGCTGAAACAACTGGGGGAAAGGCATCATCTGACACCCCATCAATTACAACAAATATTTATACAAGGGCGGTAATGTCCATCTCTTCAGGAAGCTTCCAGCCTAGTGGAAGAGCAGAAACAAATAAATCAACATACAGCAAATACAAAAGTTCACACTGTGCTGACTGCAAAGGGAAAAGGATGGGAGTGTGGTAGAGACTAAAAAGGGGAAGAGGGTCAGCGAGGCACCTCTACAGAAGTGACATGGAAGCAGAAACCCAACAGAGGAGTAGACATTAGCTGGGTGAAGAGGAGGAGGAGGAGAAGCCTGAGCTGGGAGAGTGCTGGGCTCATTCAGGCAGCTGCAAGTAGAGAAGGGGCCCAAACCACAGAGTGGTTCTGAATTGAAATCATGGGCTCCAGGCTGGACTCCTTGGGTTCAAATTCCCTACTCTCTGGTTTATCACTCTGCACCTTTGAGCAAAGCATGAACCACACTGTCCCTACCTTATCAGGAGCTGTGAGGAATGAATGAGGTGTGCTGAGATGCCTGGTACATAGTAAGTGCTTACTAGATGTCAGCTGCTCTTATTATGGGTTTTTTTTTTAGGATTTTGGTCTTTGTTTTATGAGTAACGTGGAATGCTTAAGTAGGACCCTCTAGGTTCAAAAGACAGCAACCCAATTCACATTGGCTTAAGAAACAGGGTGGGGGGGGCGGGTTAGATTGCCTCATATAACTAAAAGATAGAAGTTTAGAAGTGTCATCAGGCACAGCTGGATCCAGGCACACAGCACTGCCACCGAGACTCTCTCTCTACTTTTGTTCTATTTTCTCCTGCAGTGACTACATTCTCAGACTCATTCACTGTTCCCGTGGGGTGGCAGGGTGGCCATTTACCTACCATGGTCTCCTGCTGGTGCCAGGGCGAGTCTCTTGAGGGCTCTCATTATCCTGGCTCCATCCAGTGCCTGTCCCTGAGCCAGCAGAGCAGTGCTGTGGAATGGGAAGGAGAAATTGGTACTGATCAACCTGTTATAGTCCCAAACCTCCAAAGTCACTGCCCTGAGGTTGGCAGAGCCAGGGGCCTCCACAGATGAAATCAGGGTGTGTTCACTGATCAGGGAGGGGACTGCTGAGTAGCAAACATGCTCCGAGGTGAAGCAGAGAGCCACTGGAGGTTTTAAACAGGAGAGGGACAGCATCTGATTTTTGTCTTGAAATGATCACTCTAGTGGCTAAATAGAGAAGAGGGCAGAGAATAATAGAGGTGGGGAGAGGCATTGGGGATGGATGTCAGAAGTGCAGAGGAGAGGCACAAAGGCCATGTTTGGGTTGGTGGCCATGGGACAGAAATAGAGGAGAAGGCACAATGCCAGAGTGTAATCACAGATGGGGACAGAGATGACAAGATTAGGGGAGAGAGGTGAAAGGTCAGCTTTGATGTGCTGAATTTGAAGTGCCTTGAGACATGCCTGGGGAGAGTTCCTAGAGGCATTTCTTTAGGGTCTGGAATTCTACTCCTGAGTATTCTTAACTGGTTTCTATAAAATATGAAAAGGATAAATAAATTGAATAATGCCAGTTTTGCCCAATGGAATGCACTAGAACTAGGGAAGTCCTCCTCCTGGCTAAGAGAGTTAAGACTGGACCAGATTACTGAGATGATTTCAGGGAATGAGTCCTCCAAATACATGTGCCCACCCAAACCCTCCCTTAAGAGTCAGAGGCCTCGGGTGGTGCTTGTGGCTCAGTGGGTAGGGCACTGGCCCCATATACCGAGGGTGGCCGCCCAGCCAAACTGCAACAAAAATAGTTGGGCGTTGTGGCAGGCGCCTGTAGTCCCAGCTACTTGGGAGGCTGAGGCAAGAGAATTGCCTAAGCCCGGGAGTTGGAGGTTGCTGTGAGCTGTGACGCCACAGCACTCTACCGAGGGCGATAAAATGAGACTGTCTCTGAAAAAAAAGTGTCAGAGGCCTCTTGAAACCCTTGGGCAGCTAGGCTGTCAGGAGCAGTAGCTTGGGTGGGGATGTCCCGTGAATGTCAGTCAAACTGACAGGGTGTCAGCCTCTGGGAGCTGATAGAGCAGCTGTTCTAAGCAGTGAGAGGAGCGTGGGACAACACAGGAGACGCTGGGAGAGACAGCCAAAAGGCAGGAAGGAATAGTATGGCCCAGGCAGAGGCTACAGGAATTCAGAGGAGACAGCCAAGACAGAGCTGCCGTAATCTGGGTTGGCTTCCTGGAGGCAGCACTGGAGTGGCAGCTTCCATATTCCAGGCAAAAAAAGAGGTGTGGGGTGCAAGCCTAGGTGTGGAGTGCCCCCCAAAGTAGTTTTCTCTGGACACTTTCTGAACTAGATGGGGGTGTAGGGCATGCCTGAGGCTCCCAGCCCCCTCAGCCTTCTCTAACCACCTGAGTAGTGAGCTGCTCCGTCCACATTATCCCCTCAACTTGTCCCCACTTTTGTGCCAGCTCTTAACATCCTGTTCTAAAGAGATATTTTTGCATTCACCCCACCTCCCCATCTGTCCCTTCCACCAAGGCAATGAGTGCCACCAACACCCAGCATGCTGCCACATGTAGGCACTTGGGGATGTTGGGGAGGGGGTGAATGCATAGGAGGGGTGCAGGGGGCATGTCTACTGGCTTCCCTCTCCAGGTTCTGGGGAAGTGTGACACGACCATCAGCCCAATTTCAGTGGACATGGGCTGGCCTCAGAGCTGACAGGACCCAAGCTAGCGAGTGAGTGGGCAATGAGCTTCCCGTCCATTAGGCCCACAGCCCAGGCTGCTGATGCCCAGCAGACATTCTGCTCTCAGGCTGGTATCCACTTAGACATCGTTAATATTTCACGCTGCACAGCCTGGGAATTGATATCTTGTTTATAGCTCGTTATCTATGGGCAGTCATTGAAGCTTTCTCTGGGAACTGGGAAGATGCTCAGGAGCACCAGGGGACCTGAGGCAGGGGAGCAGTCTCTGGGGGACTCCTGAGGTGGCTTCCTTTGCTTACTTAGTTCTCCACCTAACCTGGCATATCTGTCACCTGGTACAGCTGGGCACAGCCTGCTTGTGGGGGAGGGGGAGAATAATAAGGGCCTTGTCCCATTCCATCATTTATAAGAACCAAGAGAAGTCAGATTATCATTCCCATTTTATGGATGAGGAAACTCAGGCCTAGAGAGGTTATGTACTACACATACTAGCATCTCAACTAGACCGTTGATTTGGTGTCGGTGTTAACGAGCTGTGACACAGGCTAGATTTTGCGCAGCACCTAAGTGTGTAAAAGAAATTGCAGGAGGTTCTTTAACCCTTCTAGACAAACATTTGAGCAACTCCAGTTCTCCAACCAAGCCCATTCTCTGGGGATTGTCAGCCTCTCTGTTTAGAACTCTTGCATTTGGTCAGTGGAGACTCTTTGCATCCCAATTAACTATTAAAAGCGGTGCATTTACAGTTCTTTAAAAATATCACCAACAACTCAGACTTTTAATTAGGCACGTGCAATTGTTAGGTCAGACTGCACAGACCCTCTGCCGAGACCGAAAACAGTTTGATGTCACAGGAAACACCCACTCCCGAGCCCCGGTGCGTAATTCATCCTCGCCTGTAAAGTGGGGGATGAGGAATGCCCATTGGGGGAGCCCCGTAAGAATTACAAGTAAATTCAAAGGTTTGGCCTACATATACCAGCTCCAGGAGGGCCCTTACAAGCGACACACTCCAGTTCAAACCCACCCAGGCACCGAGCTCTGCGCCTGGCGTGAAGTGCTGTACGTGTTCCGTCTTTGTTGAATGAACAGCAGCGCGGGTAGCAGAAGCTGCGTAAACAGAAGCTGCAACTGTTTAGGCCGTATGTCCAAACAGGGCTTACGCTCAGGCGTGAAGTGCAGGGGATTTCTCCCTCTGTTAAAACAACAGGAAGGGGTCGGCGCTCGCCACAGCCCACGCGCGCCTCCCTCTAACTCCGGCCTTGAAGGATCCCGACGGTGCGCAGCGCCCGCGGGAGGGCAGCAGAGAGTCACAGCTCCCGCCCTTAAAGTCCCCCGAGCCTGGAGGCCAAGGAGGACTCCCAGCCCCGCCCTGCCACGCCTCGTCCTCGCCTTTCTCCTTCCTTTCCGCGGCTTCCCTTCCTCTACCCAGTGCCGCCGGCAGGAAGAAAGTCGTCCACAAACTATTAGCATGCCCTTGCCCCGTCCGTTCGTAGAACTCTGCATCACCTTAGCTCTTTGCCACCGCCAGAAAGGCAGGCTTCGTCCTCTTTACCAAGAAACAGTGCAAGTCCGTGACTAGATCAAGGTCACACAGCAAAGTCACCACTTGAACTCAGATGCTAATGTTAAAGTTCCCCAGACGCTAATGCCAAAGCTCACACTTCCTCCTAAAGCCTTGAACGGATGCACATTTCCAGAACTGGAGAACTTTGGATACCAACTTCTTTTTCAAAAGGGGCCAGTTCACTGCCCAGTTTCATCTCACGCTTGAGGGTTGTAGCGGGAAATATCCAGAGGCGAGCGGGCTTCCCGGATCCTCTGCCCGCCAACTCCGCGCCGGCTGGTGATGCGGAGGATCCCCACGCCTCCAGAGAAGCGTGGAGCCGGGGCTGCGTTCCGAGAGCTTAGCTTCGGCTGCTGTCCTCTCGGGCCCCTCCCGGGCCACTCGGCCCCCTACCCGCGGACCGCGCGGCCTCCCGGGGGATAGCTGGACAGCGATGGCAACGCGCCAGAATCCGTCCAGGGCTGGACCGTGCGGGGCGGGGCCGTTTCCTCCGCCCCTTCCCGGGCTAGTGCGGGGGGGGTGGAGAGCAGCGACGCCTCCCGGAGTGGTCGCCACACCTAAGCCAATGAGCGCGCGGGGAGCCGCGATGGAGGCTGGGGCGGCCGGGAGCGCCCGGGACCCCCGCCGCAGCCTCCGCCGGGTCCCCGCGGCCCCGCGCCCGCAGCGCTGGAGAGCGGGCAACAGAGGCGCGGCGCCCGCGCCGGGCATGGAGGCGCCGCTGGCCGGCGCTAGCCGCCCAAGCTGCATTCCGCGCTGCCGCCGCCGCGCCTCGAAGTTTGCCGGCTGACTCAGAAAGTTGAGCTCCGGCTTCGCCGCACCGCGTCCGACCTCCTGGCTTGCCCTGCTCTCTGCCACCTCCTTCCGCGGGGCTCCGGCCCGGCCAACACCCGCAGCCCCGCCTGCCGGGGGCATGTGAGCCGCGGCTGCCCTGAGAAGCCGTGCGGGCTGCACTGGCCCCAGCGCCTCCCGAGGCAGAGCGCGGGTGAGGGGCGCGCCCCGGCCCCAGGGCCCCAGGGCCCCAGGCAGCCCGGGTCGCCATGGGTATCCAGGGCATGGAGCTGTGCGCCATGGCCGTGGTGGTGTTGCTGTTCATCGCCGTCCTCAAGCAGTTCGGCATCTTGGAGCCCATGTCCATGGAAGGTAACTCGTGGCCACCCGCCCCTCCGCTGCCCTCCGTCAAGGGCCAGCGGTCTGTAGAGAGGGAGCAGCGTCGGCACTCTCAGGTGCGCTGGTCTCGGAAGGAGCGGCCCTTGGGCACGCTGGGCTCCAAGGCCCTGGCAGCCCTCTCCCAGATCCGGAGGGCTGGGCCTGGGACTAAGGGGGCAGAGAGAGCTCTGGCTCCAAGGAGCCCCAGAGAGGACCGAGCCGAGGCTCTTGGGGTGAGTGTGAGCGAGGCGCAGGGTGACACCTTGAGCAGACATCCGTGGCCGTCTTAGGCCCGCGATCCAAGCCGCCCCTGGGGTGCACAACCAGTGACCGGAGGTGGTGAAGGTAACAGGAAGGACCCTCAGCCCACGGCACTCAGTGATGCCCAGTGATCTGCGTGGTGGAGCTGTCCGTTTCCTCCCCATCCCGCATCCAGTTTTTCCTCCCCAAGCAAGGCTCAGGCCTATGTTAGCAGTAACCAAATCCGCGGGCGCCACATTTTATCCCAATAAAATATTAACTGAGGAGACAGACCTACACCTGAATTAGACACTGACAGCCTCCCTGGGACCCCTGATAGGCGCCTTGGGAGCCGCTTCCCAACCAGTTGGTACAGCCCCACTGCTCTGCTGCCTGCAGGTTACCAGGAGGAGTGCCTCTCCCAGGGCACACCTGCTTCTGAAGGGGACCCTGACCACCAGAGATGTAACCACCACCACCATCCCTTTGCAAAGAGGCAGCTACAGTCTTGTACCTTTTGGCTGTGGGGAAGGGGCCAGCCAGCTTGCTCTGTTCATATTTGCCTCCCTCTCAGAGGATGATGGGCATCTGCAGACCTAGGAACTCTACTGACCTTGGCAGGCTGTAGCTGTAGGGACTAAAACCCAGGGGCCTGGTGAGGGGAGAGAGGGAGAACCTGCCCCTGCCTCTGAGCTGCCCCAAAGCCCTTCAGGCATGAGGATGTGCCCCAAACCCATGCAAAGGGCAGGAAGGGGCCAGTGCCAAGAAGCAAGGCTTTCTCCTCCATTCTGCCTTCAGAGCCCAGGGCTGGCTTTTTACCTGTAGTTCATGCCCACATGCCTCTTAGAAGCCACTGTGCTTCATCATATCTTTTCTCTAGGTGAGTTGATGAGGCCCAGAGAGAAGGGACTTGCTCCAGGTGGTTCAGGAAAATGTCACCTTGAGCTTTAGATTTTAGTAGGGGAGGAAAATTGCCCAAGCTAGGCTTCCACTTGGCTGGATGTAGGGGGCATCTGTGACGGGGAACTTGGAGGAAATTGCAGGTGCTTAGGATTGGGGTAGGACTAGGAACAGTTGAGCATTTCATGCCTCCTACAGGGACTCTCTGTTCCCAGCCCTGCCTTTCCTTTCCTCACCTGGAACCCCAGGTGGACATGAAGGGGTGGTTGGTGCCCAGGGAGCTCATGACCTCGCTGTGCTCTTCCCTATTCTCTGGGTCCTCCTGGGACCACAAGGGGCCAGGACCAGCCAGCCTCACTTCACTTAATGATGCAAAACCTTTTTTTCTGAGCCAGACTCACAGGTCAGGAACAATCTGAAGTTTGCTTTTGTGATTTTTAAGAAGGGATTTCTTTACAAGAATAGGTGGATGGTGTGCATAGGGCAACAGATGGTTTATTCTACCTTCTAAAACCCCCCTCGAGCTTTAAGAAGTTTCTCTTTTCTGGTGTATGTGCCCACCTGTACCGCCTGGAGTTCTGGGGTCTTGGTGCAATTGAGGGATCCTCAGTCAGCCAGATTTGAGCTGGGATCCTGTCACCCTCACAAACTGGCTATAAAAATCCCTTTTCCAACTTGGCTCCTGTAGCTCAGTGGTTAGGGCACCGGCCACATACACCGGGGCTGGTGGGTTCAAACCCTGCCCAGGCCTGCTAAACAACAATGACAACAACAACAACAACAAAATAGCCAGGCGTTGTGGCAGGCGCCTGTAATCTCAGCTACTTGGGAGGCTGAAGCAAGAGAATCACTTAAGCCCAGGAGTTTGAGGTTGCTGTGAGCTGTGATGCCAAGTTGCTGTGAGCTGTGATGCCATAGCACTCTACCGAGGGCGACACAGTAAGACTCTGTCTCTAAAACAAAACAAAATAAAATCCTTTTCCTTTCTGAGCCTCGGTTTCACCATCTGTAAAGTGGGGCTAATAACAACTGCTGCCCCATAGGGCTATGACAGCCTTTAACTAGTCAGTGGGGCTTTCATGGCCCCCAGCACTATTCTTGGCATGTAATAAATGTGCAGACTTTGTGAACCATTGCTATTAGCAGTACTGGAAATGAGTGATTACTGGTAATAACAGACCTGATTTGCTGTTGAAACAATCTCTCTCTGAGACAGGTCCCCCAGCCCCTCACCCCATCAGAGGAGGGAGTCATAAGTTCCAGATATTCTCCCTTGGTTGGGAATGGTGCCAGCCAAGGGTCTGGACGTGCCCATTGGCTAGGCAGTGTCTAAGGGACTGTCAGAGAACTATGGGGGGACTGGTGCCCCAGTTCCCTCCAACCATGTGCATGTGCAGTTGAAAGAGTCTCTTGTCCTCTCTGAGCCTCCGTGGTTCTCATCTGTAAGAAAGCTGAGTTGTGATGCTCTGGGGATTGTTAGGAACTAATGGATCTGGGTTCTGGGGATGCAGCCTTCTAGAAGTAGATGCAGAAGTGAAAGGCTTTCCTCTCTATGCCAGGTCCGCTGTCAAACTCTGTGGGAGGAGTCACCCCAACCACTTGTTCTGAGCAGTAATTAAATAGGAAGCCTGCTCCTTGATCCACACATAAGGTGGGTGAGCCTGGGAGGTGGCTTGGCTGTCCTGACCACCAGGGCAGATCTGTGGGCAGCAGGCACGGGACTGGAAGGAGGCCAGGCCAACCTCAGTACAGTGGACTCCAGGTGGCAGAAAGGCAGGCCTCATCCTATGCACTTAATTGGGATTTCTCTTTCCCTCATGACCTGTGGGGTCTCAGAGGTGAAGGAACTACTCAGTGTCTGCAAGCTTTGCTATGACAAGGGCACAAGAGGCTGGAGCTGTGGGACAGTCCAGAGGGCCAGGAGGAGAAATCTCATCTTGGCTCTAAGACCTGGACCCTTCAGGGACGGGGCTGGGCACAGGGCAGGGTTGCATCCCAAGGACTGCAGCTTTTCTGTGTGGCACCTGACTTAGTGTTTAACAATGGGATCCAGACTGTGGAAGTCCATAAAGCCCTGAAGTTTGGGGCAAGAAGTCTGTCTGGAACCCACCCACTTGTCCCCAGCCACTGCCTTTTGCTGGGGTGCTGAAATAAGATTCTCAAGTGTGTTTGTATTCCTGAAAGGTTCAAAGGCTCACCTTTGGGGCGCTCCACTGGACCCCACTGGTGTCTCCAATGTGCTAGTGACATGAAGGTTTTTCTTGTCCCTTTATCTCTCCCAGTGTGGCAGGCACTTTGCCTGCAGGAGCCAAGACCCCCTTACATACTTGATTTCTCGTCACACCCCCATCCCCACTAGTGGGTAGCTTAGTGGTCTGTCTCTACCAGGCATCAGCTGCATGAGGGCAGGGACTTTGTCCTGGTCACTGTAGTATCTTATGTCTGGAACAGTGCCCGTGCCAGGCAGCAGCTCTGTGAGGGTTTGTTGAATTCATGAGGGAATCTTGCCAACAAAGAGGGAGGACTGGAGTCTTCTGTCCCTTCTGCCCCAGCCCCTGCCTATCAGCCTGAGGCATGGTCCTGTGAGAGCTCCTGGCCACCTGGGCATGGAGCAGGGGGCGTGGAGCAGGGCAGGGGTTAGAGTGTCCCCTGGAAAGAATCCAGAGACTGGAAGTGGGGTGTATTCTGAGTCATCAGAGATAAGGTGGGGAGCAGCTAACTAAGGTGTGTGGGACAGAAGTTCTATTTTTTTTTTTCTTTTGAGACAGAGTCTCACTTGGTCACCCTCTGTAGAGTGCTGTGGTGTCACAGCTCACAGTGACCTCAAACTCTGAGACTCAAGTGATTCTCTTACCTCAGCCTCCCAAGTAGCTGGGACTACAGGAACCCACCATGATGCCTGGCTATTTTTAGAGGCAGGGTCTCCCTTTGGCTCAGGCTGGTCTCCAACTCCTGAGCTCAGACAATTAACCCACCTCAGCCTCCCACAGTGCTAGGATTACAGGTTTGAGCCGCCACATCTGTCCAAGACAGAAGTTCTTAACTGGCTGCAAGTCATAACCAGTGCCCACCCTGGGGCACTGAAGTCTGAATCTCTGGGTTGAACCCAGGCACTGGGATTTTCAGAAGCTTCTCAGGAGACTCATGTGCAGCCAAGATTGAGAACACACTGTGAGGCCTTTGAGGACAGTGGTTCTTAAAGTGTGCTCCAAGCTTGTTAGAAATGTGTGTCTCAAGCCCCCTCCCCAAACCTACAAAGCTGCAGGTGCCAGTGGGATGCACTCAAGCTTGAAGACTGCTTCTCTGTCTAGGGATGGTCCTCTGTGAGGACTGAGCTTTAACTGTCAGAGAAATCCCAGACCACTAGAAGGTTTGGAGCTGGGGAATGAGTTAGCCTTGAATTTCAACAGTTCCCCTGGCTGCTGTGGTGAGCGCAGACTTGGGGTGGGAGGCAACAGCCGAAGCAGGAGGTCCTGTGAGAGGCATTTGCAGCCATCCAGGAGAGAGATGGCCGTGGCTGGGGACAAGTAGGTAGGTGGATTCCAGATGGACTTCCAAGGTGCACGAGGAAGGAAGGGGTCAGGGAGATGGGCCCGAGCACCTGGAAAGCAGAGTTACCCTACTGAGATGGGGAAGGTGGGGTGGGGGAGGCTTGTGGAGAAGGTCACTAGTTTCTTTTGGACCTCAGTTTAGACTGTATTAATCTTCTATCACTGCTGTGACAGATTGCCACACATGAAATGCCTAAACTCAACACAAATTTATTTATTTATTTATTTATTTTACCTACCACCTACATTCTGTAATTAACATTTTTCCATATTTATTACATGTCCATCTAGCCATTCCTTTACACAAATTTATTATTTTACAGTTCTATAGAGAAGAGGCCTGCATGGATCTCCCCAGCTAAGATTACGCAGGTGGTGTCATGGCCACCCTCCTTCTGGAAGTCCCCAGGGATCATCCATCTCTTGCCTCTGCAGCTTCTAGAGGCCTTTCCTTGGCTCATGGCCCTTCTTTCATCTTCACCAGCCACCCCTCATGCCACCATCTCTTGGCTCTCTCTTCTGATTCCCTTTTCCATTTTTAAGGACCCATGTGATTACATTGGCCCCACCTCGATAATCCAGAAAAAAATTCCCTATTTGAAGGCCAGCTGAGTAGCAACCTCAATTCCATATACAATCTTAATACCTCTTTGCCATGGAACCAAACAGGCTCCAGGGACTAGGACAAGACATATTTAGGGACCCATTATTCTGCCTCGCACAATGTCTATTAAAAAATCCAAGTGGAGCCCTCCAGAAGGTGTTGGGATAGGTGTATCAGGCATGCAGGGCAGACGTTTACATGCCACCAGCAAAGGCTGCAATGTAACACTGTGAGACTAGGGAGCCAACAAGGGAGTGGGTAAGATCAAAAAGGGACTAGGTTCAAGGGGAAAACCCTATGACCCTCCAGCAGTAACAGGTCAGGGAGAAAGACAGCCCTGAGATCTGGAACCTTGAAGAGCCATCTTCTGGAAGCTAAAGGGAGGAAGGATGGGCAGGGGAAGGAGGCCCCACCCCGGTCAGAGGCTGCTGACTCCAGGCATCTGAGGCTGCAGGTCACCTAAGGATAAGGCCACCACCAGACTCAGCCCCTCCTGGAATCCCTGTGCTCCCCCATCCTTCCCTCCACTGCTCTCCAGTTCAGGGACATCATGTTGCCAGTTAGGGTCTAGCCAGAGGCCTCCCAAGGCCTGACCTCTGGTCACTTCATGTTCAGGCAGGAGGCAGGAAGACCAGATACTTTCTGGTCAGTACAGCCTGGTCACTCGGAAGAAGGCCTCCTGTGTGTCTGAAGAGCCTGTCAAGTTGATTCTTTGATTTTTGGACTCCCAGGCTACTGTTCCTAAACCTGGCCCTCTGCCTCAGTGCCTGGGACCCCACCATTGGCTGTTTGGGTTAGTGAGCAAATACTAGAGGCTTAGAGACTGGCAGGGTCTCCCAGATGGGTGAGTTTGCATTCTGCTGGGCCGGGTTGTGTTCTAGTGGGAGAATTAAGCCCCCAGCACAAAATGAGTGAGTTGTCCAGGTCAAAAGGGAGGTCAAGGTCAAGGTCAAGAGGGAACAATGCTTCCCATGGGAAAGGATCTCTCCAGCACTCCAGGCAGAACTGATCCCAGAGAAAGAACAGCTGACACCATTCTCCTGTCTGGGTGGGACCATTTGGCCCTGCTCAGCTCCCCTTGAAAGGGCCTTCTGGTGTCATATATGGACTCGTATCTGAGAGGGGGAGCAGTTTGTGTTGGCCATAACCTCAGTTGCAGCTTCCTTGGGTACTAGCCTACCAGGTGACTTTGATACATTTAACTTCCTTGAGCCTCACTTTCCTCCTCTGTAAAATGAGGATAATAACAATATTTGCCACTATTTGTTTCACACCAATGGGATAATCCAAAAACACTTTGAAAAAGTTGAAAGAGGAACTCAAATCTAAGGGACTCAGAAGGGTAGAGCAGAGCAAAAATTGGGACCAAGCCAACAAGCCTTGGCCCCTGTTTGCAAGGTTGATGCCATCCTGACTCCAGGACGTTTTGTCTACATCTGTGGCCCAAGGCTTGGCTTCAATTGCTGCGTCTCTTAGCCCAGCTCAGATTTCCTCAGTTCTACACTAGTGGCTCTCAACTGAGGGCAATTTTACCCCCCGTGGGACTGGAGACATTTTGGTGGTCTCGGCTGAAGAGATGCTACTAGCATCTAGTGGGTAGAGGCCAGGGACAATGCTAGACATCCTTCAGTGCAAAGGACAGCCCTCCACCCCCAAAGGACATCAGTAGTGCTGAGATTAAGAGCCCTGTTCCAGAAGGAGCACTGGCTGAGGGCGGGGATGCTGCTGCACTGGGCAAGTGCTTCTGTCTGAGCTGTTTCCCTGTCTGTAAGTGAGGGGTGGATTAGAGGCGCCCTGTCTCCTGGGATCTTTCCAGGTCCCTTCCTATTCCTTGCCCCTCAGGTTGTGTTAGATGACTCCGCCCTCCACTCTTCTGAGTTCCCTTCTCCACATGACTGGGGGCTCTCTAAGAGGACATGTGTCTCTACACTTATGACCTCACAGGGTGCCCCACACTGCCTGGTAAACAGCAGGTGCTGAGTCAACGTAGGTTACAGGCCCCTGTCAGCACATACTTACCAGGCACCCAGTGTGTGCCAGGCAGGGTAAGGCCCCTCAGAGCACAGTGCAGAGTCTCGGCTCTCCCTTTAGAGAAGCCCTGAGAAGCCTTCTTGGTGGGGGGTGGGTGGGTAGTGGGGGCCTGAGTATAGGTGGGCAAAGACAGCAGAGATGTGAGGTGTGTCTGGGAGGATGGGAGTGCCCAGAACAGGGATGTGTCCCCTTCATGGAAGGCAGCACCTCATACTCTGCAGTTGCCCTATGGACACCTGCCACCCCTGATATTGCAAAGGTGATTTGGGAGCCTGGTGAGTTCACAGCTGCCTCTTGGCTGAGAGCAGGTCCTAGGGGCTACTGTGATCTTTCCTGCTCTTCTCCCCTAGCACCCACTCCCACCTTTGCTGGGGGCCTGGTGGTGATGCTCTGAGCATCCTGAGTGCTATTCTCCCTGATGGGGTTCACTGTCCTTTGTAAACTGGAAGTTTTTCAGAACTCCTGCACCTCTGGGATGCTGAAGACAATGACAGGAGCCAACGTCCAGTGACTGCTCTCTCTATGCTAGGCTCTTTGAACATATCCTTATTTTGTCCTCCTCAGTAGGCCTGTTTTATAGATGAGGAAACTGAAGGCCAGGGAGGTCTCCCAGACAGGAAGCAACAGAGCCAGGACCTTTCTGGATGCTGGCATACCTGCCCTGAGTGCATCTCTAAATGCAGGGCCAAGGAGACCACTGGAGATGGCTGTGTATGTCCCAGCCTCTTGTAGGACAGGTATCAGGAACCTGAAATGGAGGGAACCCCCAGTCACACATCAGTATGTGTGCACTAAAAGTTAGTGGGAAGAAAGATGTACTTGACAGGCCCTCCCTTAAGCTGGAGTCCTTCATCACGTGCCCTGTAAGGTTAGGGGCCTGGAGGCTGCTGCCCTGGGGCCTGCTGGGCTGGAGGAAGTGCAGGAGCCCGAGACCTGATATTGTTCTGGACACAGGCAGTAATTTCAGACCAGTTTAGCTAGGTCTTCTCAAATGAAGTCTTACTTAGAAGACCAGAACCCCTTGATATGTAAAAGAGGCAGCTCAGATTGAAAAGGTTGCCCTCCGGCCTCCCCACACCCCACAGCAGTTCCTGGGACCCTCCATGGGAACCTGTGGTCTAGGAGTCCCCTAACCAGCAAAGAACTGGGTGAAGTCTGAAATCCTCTGGCCCAGGGTGGAGGTGGGGAGCCCGTGGCACCATGTGCTACAGGTCCTGCCTCCCTCTCTTCCCCTCACCCTCAGGAATGGTCAGCCAGGGGCATTTCCAGGCCCAGCGGTAGTTCTGGGTGGCTGATCCTGGGATGACTAAGCGGCTGGGCTCCTGGGGCAGAGGTTAGGGCTGCTTTCTCCTCAGGTCTCCAGAAACATTATTTGGATTATTTGAAGTCAGCAGCAGCCCTCCTCCTCAGGGCATAGTCAGTTAGGGGGATATGATTCACATAGGCACCACAGTATAGCCTTCGGAGGCCTCAAAACAGCAAGGATTCTAAGGTCTCCTATCAGTAAATTGAATTAAGCTTAGTTTTGAAATTTAGTGGCTATGTACGGAAGTCCATGTGCTTCCCCTTGGTGACCACATGGACACTTTTTGAAATATGAGATTCAGTCACAACCAAGCCTGGGCTCCCTACCTCACCAGCAGCTCAGACTGAGCATGCTACATCTTGGTTCCACCACCTCCGCCTGCCCCATCTGTCAACTTTGGGCACTAGGCTGGGTGCAGTCTCCCAGGGGCCATGTGGGCACCAAGGGATCTCGACCAGCAGCTCTGAGGAGTGATGGGTGGGAGAGCACCTGAATGGACTGGGTTCAAGAGCCATTGGAGCCAGGGAGTGTGGACAGCATTTTGGGGTGTTGATGGCTGGGCAGTAGGTTTGAGAGAAGGTATTTCAGTTCTCCCTTTAGGGAAGCTGCAGGCGCCTATAGGGTAGCCTTGCAGAGGTGTTGGGGCAGCCCACAGAAGCTTCACAGGGCTTAGCTGTTGTGTGGGGTAGAAAGAGTCCCTGGCCAATGTCTGGTGCATCTCAGGTCCGTGAATTAAAGATTTGGCCCCACCTTTCCCAAGGTTTTGCACAGAGGGGGCTTTGTGGGATACAGGACAAGAACCTGGCCTGGGACTTTGTAATCTGTCAGGCTGCTGCACAACTTTAAAATGTCAAAAAAGCCTCATGCTTTCACTCCTTTGGCAGGATGCTTACCAGATAGGAAATTAAAACTTCATTGCCTACCCTCTGGTTATCAGTGATGTCTTAGCCTGCGTTCTGCTGCTATAACAGAAGACCAGAGGCCAGGTAATTTATAATGAACAGAAATGTATTGGTTCTAGAATCTAGGATCTAGGATCAGTGTCCAGAATCGGGTCAGGGCCTTCTCCCTGCGTCATCACAGAGCAGAAAGCATCACATTCCAGAAGGGCAAAGAGAGGGCAAAGCCGGTGCTGCTGTAATGAACCGGCTTCTGTAAAAGCGGCATGAATTCATTCACGAGGTCAGGCCCTAATGACCCAAAACTCCTCTTAGAGATCCCACTTCTTAATATTGTTACAATGGCAACTAAATTTCAATGTGAGTTTTATAGGGGACAGATATTCAAATCATAGCAAATGGGAGCATTGATGGGGAGGAGATGACCCAAGACTAGCCCCTGGAAAGGGGGGTAGACACTGTACCAGGGAGAGGTAGAAAGGAGGATGGTGTATGGTGGTGTCAGCTTTGTCCTGAGCATTGTTGTACAAGTTGATGTCTAAAGGTACAGAGCTTGGGACCTGATCAAGAGTAGTCAAAGTTTCCTGTAGACAATGATTTTGCATGATATTAAAAAGCCATGCAGCCTTCTTCTTGCCTCATCTTCTAGTTCTAGGTAATTCATGTCTTGGTGCATGGGACCAGAAGTCACCCAGCGTCCCAGGTCAGAAATATGAGGTCACCCTGGTCTCTGCCTGCCCTGCCCTGGTTCAGTCAGTGTCCAGAGACTGTGGCTTCTTCATTCTTGACACTCTTACCAGTTTCCTTCACTCTATTCTCTGTCATTCCTTTCCCTCCCCCATCGAATGACCATTCCGGAATAGAGATCAGACAACCCTTTCCCTGCTTTGGGCTTTTTGATGGCCCTGTGCCCATATATGCCCAGGTTATCCTTTGACCCCCATCCAACTGCTGTCCCTGGACCTGATTCTTGGACTATCAACTCTCTCTCTCTGACTCCCCCACCCTCTCCATTCCCAGTAGGTATAGCAGCAGGGGATGGGGCCTGGGACAATCTGCAGGAGGCAGCCTCAGTTTAGAGATGATTACGATTAAAGCCCAAGGCCATAATCCATGAACACATGCAAGGAAACAGCTGGGAAGCTCCATCCCACCCAAAGCGCCTCCCGTGTGCAATCCCGTTTCCAGGATGGGTGCAGCAGTGCGCAGACCCAAGTCCATGCTGAGGTCCCTATGCAGAGGAAGAGACCAACAACGAACCAGCTGCCACAACAAAATGACACAGACAGGAGGACTTCACACAAATTGTTTTTTTCTCACCTCGGGAGGCTGAAAGTCCGAGATCAGGGTGCCAGCAGAGTGGGTTTCTGGTGAGGGCTCTCTTCCTGGTGTTTAGGTGGCTACCTTCTTACTCTTAACCCACATGGCCATTCCTTGGTTCATGCACATGGAGACAGAGATATCTCTGTTCTTATAAGGCCACGGATCCTAAAGGAATAGGGACCAAACCTGGTGAATTCATTTAACCTTAATTACCTTTTAAAGACCCTATGTCCAAATACAGTCACATTGTGGGGTTTGGGCTTCAACTGTGAATTGGGGGTGGGGGGGACATAGTTTAATCCATAGTACTAGTAAACAGAGAAATGTGCACATGCTGGGGAGTGATAGTGAAATAAAGACTAGTAAAACTGAGATGGGGTGGCTCCTCGAAGGAGAAGGTGACATTTGAGCAGAGGCCAGCAAGTGGGGGGCTCCTCGGGACAAGTGTGCCTGGTAGGTTTGAGGGGCACCAGCCTGGCTAAAGTTGAAGGAGTGAGGGGAGAGACACGAGAGATGAGGTCAGAGCGGGGGAGGGTGGGGACATTTACTGGCTGCGTAGGGACTTTGATTTTTATACTCTGAGCTTGGGGAGGTCGCTGAGCAGCAGAGAATGTGATATGTTTTCAACAGCTTCTTCTGGCGCTACCTGAAGAACAGAGTGATGGGGTCCAGAAGAAAGGAGGCCAAGAGCAGAGATGTTGGAGCCTTGGGCAGTGGCAGTGGAGGTGGGAGAAGGGGTCAGAGGTGGGAAGGATGTCGAAAGTAGAGCTGGCAGGATTTGCATGTGGGCTGGGTGTTGGGAGAAAGGCAGGTGCCCAGGGTTTGGACCTGAGCACCCAGCAGGATGGCATTGCCACCCCCTGAGCTGGGAAGGCTGCGGGTGGAGCAGGTTTGGGAGGAAGATCAAGAGCCCAGTTAGCACATGTTCCCTAGGACACCTCCCAGACATCCAGGTGCAGGTGACAAGGAGGCATGCAGGTCTGGAGCCCAGGGGGGATAGTAGCCCACATCCTCACTAAGGCTTGATTTTATAAGCAGCTTTCAGATTTTGCAAGTTTAGTGAATGTCATGCTTTTTCTCATTCTTCTCATGTGCATTTCGTACTGATGGCTTATGTGTGTTGATTAGCTTTTGTGACTTCCTTGTCCATAAATTGCCTTTTCATATTCTTTGCCCATTCTTTTGGGATTGTTGTCCTTTTCTTGTTTTCCAGGTATCCAGTGTTTAATCCAGACCAGAGGTGTATGCTGGCTCCCCCACCTCACCCCTTCATTTTCTTTTGCTCTGGGAAAATGAAATCATAAACATTTCAATTAACCTCTAATAAATATTTATTTGATATGTGAATTACAGGGAATAATGAACATTAGTGAACCCATCTTGTCCTATCCCATCCTGTCAAGGTTACCATAGCCAGATTTGTGTTTGTCATTCCTTGATTTTGTTCTTATTTATGATTTTATCTCTCATGTACCCCTACAAATATATTGTTGAGTCATTCTTGAGTTTGGACTTGATAAAAAAAATAGACTCATACTGGTTTCTTAGGACTGGTTTTTTATTCAAAAACTGCTTCTAAGACCCATCTATATTGTTGTGTGTCATTATTGTTAATACACTTTTCACTGCTATATAATTTTCCCCGGGTGCCTACCCCACAATACATTTATCTGCTCTGTTGTATATGGATATTTGGCTGATTGAACTATTGTTATTGTAAAGAGTGCTTCAGTGACTATTCCTAATATCTGTCTTCTGGGCACTTGAGTTTAGCATATATATCTAGTAGAGGATTGCTAACCCCTAGGCCTGCTGTTGATTTTATACCAAGTGTTGATTTTATATAATTTATACATCATTGGAATGAAAAATGAAAATAGGTTTCACAGTGGTTGTAGCAGTTTGCAATTCACTGAAGTGTTTCAGAATTTTTTTTTTTTTTTTTTTAAAGAGATTGGGTCTCTCTTTTTCACCCAGGCTAGAGCACAGTGGTGAAATCATAGCTCACTGTAGCTTCAAACCATCTGGACTCAAACCATCCTCCCACCTCAGCCTCCTGACTAGTGGGGATAAAAGGCGTGCATCACCATGCCTGGCAAATTTTTTAAATGTTTTTGTAGAGATGGGGTCTTGCTGTGTTGCTCAGGCTAGTCTCGAACTCCTGGCTACAAGGGATCCTCCCACCTCCTAGGCCTCCCAAAGTGCAGGGATTATAGGTGTGAGTCATTGCACCCAGCCAGAATTAACATTGATCCACATCTAGAACTTAGCATTATTAGAGTTCTTTTTCATTTTTCATTATCATCATAATTTACATCTTCTTGTTAACTATCTTTCATACATTTCTCCATCTTTCTGGTCTCCTTTTCTGATGATTATTTATCCTAGACATTCCCCTTTTTTCACTTGTAAACAATAACTTCCCTCTCCCTTTCCCTCAAGTGTCTCTAACTCTCCCCTTCGTTAAACAGAAATCCTTATTATTGATGTAATCTAATTCATAAGGTTTTTTTTCTTCCCTTTGTGGTCTGAACTTTTTATGTTTTAAGAAATCTTTCCTTATCCTTAGGTTAACAAGAGACTTTTACTTTTTATTTTAACTGGAATTTACCTTTCATGTTTGGGACTTCAGTTCATCTGAAGCCCGCTTTTGCATGTGGTTCAAGGAACAAATCCAGACTTATTTTCTTTATGTGGTGATCCAGTTTTCCTAACACCATCGGCTAAACATCTGACATTTTCCTGTTATCTTTCATGAAATTCCCTTCCATTCCTCAGTCTCTTTTTGAGCTCTCTGGTCTTTTTGTTGGTGTGCTTGCTGTCCTTGTACCAACCACACAATTTTTATTTGCAATAAAAATTGCAACTTTGCAATACATACGATTATCTGATAGAGGAAAGTCCTTTATTATACTTCCTTTTATTCTAATTTGATTTGAATTCCAATGGAAATTATAGGATGTATTCTCTTCTTTATATAAAAAGGTGACTTCAAATGTTAATGGAAACTATAAAACAATAAATTTATAGATTAAAAAATAAATTTTTAGATAAAAATTGGGCTAGTTGCTTAGAGTAACAAGTTTTTTTGTTTGTTTTTATTTTGAGACAGTCTCACTGTGTCACCCTCAGTAGAGTGCTGTGGCATCACAGCTCATAGCAATGTCAAACTCTTGGGCTTAAGTGATTCTCTTGCCTCAGCCTCCTGAATAGCTGGGACTACAGGTGCCCACCACAACAAATGCCCAGCTATTTTTTGGTTGCAGTTGTCATTGTTGTTTAGCAGGCCCGGGCTGGGCTCGAACTCGCCAGCTTTGGTGTACGTGGCTGGCGCCCTACTCACTGAGCTACAGGCGCCGAGCTGAGTAACAAGTTTTTAAATCACCATTTTCCACCCCTTCCCCAAGGAAAACCTTCTAACTAGTGATCAGCTGTGCTGTAATAGCAGGATAGCACTGAGACTTGAGTAAACAGAAGAACCGAAGGTTCTCCATCTCCAGACCAGAGAGTGTTTTTTTCCTTATGCTTTCTCATAGTGGCAAACAGCAACCACATCACCAAAAGTAAGGGTCATAACCATGTTTCCATCCTTAATTTCTCTTATAAAATTTGTTTCTTGGCCATCCCATTTCTGTACATGAATGAGTTTGTCTCCATCCAGGCTAACAACAGACTTACAGTTTCTGTCATCTGCCATGCTTTCATCAAACTCTTCTCCCATTTGGAAACAATTTTGAGCTATTTTGGACTACAGCATAGGGCTACAATCTTTGAGAACAGGGAAACTGAAGTGAGCTCCACACTCACCCTGGCTATCAGCCTAGAGACACTTTCCATCCATGGCACAGGGAGGTGGGATGTAAGCCAGGGAGCAGCAGTCTTGCTGAGCTGACAAGGCAGACATCAGTGTTTTGGGCTAGTAATGAATAAAGGTACTGTGAATATTCTTGTACAAATCTTCATTTGTCCTGAGTAAATAGATCATATGGTTGATGTTTGTCTTAACTGTATAAGAAACTACCAAGAAGTTCTCCAGAGTGGTTATATCCTTTCACACTTCTGCCAGTAAACATTAGAGTTCCAGCTGCTCCACATCCTTACTAGCATTTGGCATTGTCAGTCTTTTGAAAGATAGATGATTTGGTTATTTTGTATATTGCACTGGATCATCTGCATTTCTTTCATAAGTAGTACTATTTCAAACACCTTTCTTGACCATTTGTATCTCTTCTTTAGCCTATTTTAAAAATTGAATTTTTGGTCTTATTATTACTGATTTATATAAGTTTATTATACATTCTGGAAATTAGCCCTTTGTTAAATACATGCATTGAAGCTATATTTTTCCAATCTGTGACTTACCTATTGAGTTCCTTTTTGTTTTTTGTTTGTTTGTTTGTTTTTGCAGTTTTTGGCTGGGGCTGGGTTTGAACCTGCAACCTCCGGCATATGGGGCCAGTGCCCTACTCCGTTGAGCCACAGGTGCCGCCCCTCTATTGAGTTTCTTAATAAGTTTTTTTCCATTTTCTTTTTCATTTCTTTGTACTCTTATGTTTTATTATTTCCTTTCTTTTGCTTTCTTCAAGTTTAACTTACTCTGCTTTTTCTAGATTCTGAAATGTTTACATCTAGAAGTTTATGTCATAGGTTTTAGACCTATTTTCTTTTCTAATAAAGAGATTTACAGCATTAAGCTCCCCTCTTTACATCATTAAGCACCCCTTTACTTATATCTGGCTTAGTTTGATATGCTGTGTTTTTAATTATGATTCAGTTCAAAATATTTCCAAATTCACCTTGCGATTTTTCTTTTCTGACTTCTGAGCTAATTAGATATGTGTTGTTTATGTCTAAGTACTTGAGATTTTCTAAATATCTTGTTCTGTGAGTTAATACCATTGTGGTCAGAGTCTGTTTTAATGTTTCAGCATCTGTTATATCTTGGTAACCACAGAATGTGCTCTTGAAAAAATGTGTATTATACAGTTATACAGTGTTCTATCAAATATTAATTAGGTCAAACTGGTCAGCGGTGTTTTTCAAATCTTTTATCTCTTTACTTGTTATACCATTATTAAAATCTTTAGCTATGACTGTGGCTTGTTTCTCCCTTTAGCTTTGAATTTTTTGCCTTGGGTATTTTAAAGCTCTGTTACTAGGTGGTATATGTTTCAAATTATTCTGTTTTCTTGATGAATTAATCTTTGTATTATTATGAAATCAACTTTCTTGTTCTTTTCAGTTCCTTTTACTTTAAATTTGTCTTTGTATTAAGAGTATCCTTTTCTTGAGTAGCAGATAGTCAGGTCTTGCCTTTTCATCCAGTCTGAAAAGGAAAGCACCTTAATCAAAGGAGGCACCTTATTGTTAACATCCATCCACACTGTTCTGCATCTAGCCCATTGCGTGGTTCTCCCTGGGGTACACTCCCCCTATTTTGCCTACCTACCCTGCCTGCTATGGACCCCTGGTTGCCTCCACTTCCCTTCACCCAAAATACCAAATACTCTTGCTATGAGCAGCCTTGTACAGGTCCCCTTAGCCAGGAAGATGTTTACCCAGAGTGGGATTGCTGGCTTATGGGTTTTGCCTGTACTAATTTGACTACGGATTGCCAGATTTATCAGTAAGTCTGTATGGTGATGGGAATCATCCAGAGGGAGGAGGGAAAGATAATGAAGAAAGAGTGGGGAGAGTTGTTAAAGCCTCATGCTTGAGTGGATGAGAGGAGTCAAGACCCACTGCACAGGCCCAATGGACAGGCAGTTTGCCTTCACCTGGAACAGAGGCAGTTCACCCACAGAGGAGGGAAAACCATGCCTGGGCCAGGTGCAGGTGGATGGATAGGTGTGGTGCAGAGAACTGGGGAAATCTTCATGGCTCTAATCTTCTAAATGAGGTAGAAAGCAACCCAAGGGTAAGGATAGGGAAGGAGATTCTGGAAACTTAAAGAGAAGGAAGGTATGAAGTAGTTCTTCTGGAGATTGGGAGCATGTGTGGATAAGGAAGCAGCCTGATTACTGGACAGCTCTCCAGGTGCTCTTGCAGTTTAGTGTCTGTCCTGCCAGGCTCGAGGGGGAGGCCCAGGCATGGAGCAGCCTCAGCACAGGGTCCTGCCCAGCACCCCAGGCACAGGATGAGCAGTGCAGGACAGCTGCCCTGAAGAGGTCCCCCTGCAGTGGGAGAGGGAGCAGCAAGCTGTGGCTGTGCAGACCATTGTGGACTCACTGTTCGGCCAGGCGAGCCAGCAGTGACAGTGCAGCAGGGCTTCTGTGTCTGAGTCAGTGGGAAGGTGACCACTCTCCCATGATGTGAGCGTACTGCTCCCACAAGGTATGGGTACTCAATGCTGCTTTGTCTGTAGGTTTATCTTGTATTGTAAAGGTGATGCATGTCATGCCAAAATAAATTAGGAAAATGTAAAAAAAAATCATGAATAAAAGAGTAAAGATCACTTTAAATCCCTCCCCCCACCCCACAAAGGTAGCCTTGGTTAACACTCTAGCGTGTTGTTTTTAAAGGAAAGGTCTGATCCTTGCCCTACAGGTTTGGAGGTGTGACCATCTACCCAAACGTGGATGACACCCCTATCCCAAATGTAGCTGAACAGCATCGTGTTAGGCTTTTTGATGGGCCAAGAGGGGAGCCCTCCCCATTCCTGGGGGAGGTCAAGGAGGGCCACACAGAGGAGGTGGTCTAGGAATTTGGTCTTGAAGTTCATGGGTCCTTCACACCTGTCTGGCTGTCTTTTTCCCCTCCTGTCTCACCATTTTCATTGTCTCTCCAGAACAAGAACAGCTCCCACCCTGTCCCACCATGTGGCTGAGAAGGGGGCACACCCGGGTGAGGCGAGTGGGGAGGATCCCTTTGTGGGGACCAGGGAAGCAGAAGGGCCATGAGGCATGACCCTTGAGTGTGCCACTCAGTCACGGCCCCTCCATTTGTGCAGTGCAAGGAGAGTCATTCCACCTGGGTTCAGCCCATGCCCATCAGGAGCAGGACACAGGAGCAAGGCCACATGCCTCACCCTCCTGGGTTGGTGTTTCCCTCCAGACAGCAGTGACAGTGAGCTGGAGCTGTCCACGGTGCGCCACCAGCCAGAGGGGCTGGACCAGCTGCAAGCACAGACCAAGTTCACCAAGAAGGAGCTGCAGTCCCTCTACAGAGGCTTCAAGAATGTGAGTGCCCCATTACTCCTGGGAGAGGTCCTGAGACCCTGACACACTCAGTCCCCCCATCCCTGATTCCAGGTAGGAGGGACCCAGACCCAGGAAGACCACCTAAACACTTCTCCATGGCACAGTAAATATCCCAGGGGCCTTTATGGGGCTTACATTTTCTGGGAGACCTGTATGGGGGCTGGAGTGGGCCCCAGAATCAGTATTGTGAGGTCCACCACACTCCCTTCTCTAGGCCTCCGATGCTGGTACAGGGAAGGAGATGTAGGGGGGCAGCCACGCCCTTCCTGCCTACCCTCTCCTTCCTTTCACCCACCCTGCCCAGGCTTTCCCCAGCCCAGGAACCCCCCACAAAGGGGTGACAGGCCAGGCCCATGGAGTCGGGGCATGGAGCTGGGGGTGGCCGAGGTTGCTGAGGGGGTGACTTCCTGCTGCAGGAGTGTCCCACGGGCCTGGTGGATGAAGACACCTTCAAACTCATCTACTCCCAGTTCTTCCCCCAGGGAGGTGAGTCCCTGGCCAGGCCCCCTGGCTTCCCGGCAGCCCCCACTCCATCCCTGTGTGGAGGGAGGGGTCTCTCCAGAGGCCTGGTGCTACCTCTTTCTGGTTGGAGGAGGGGCCTCAGCTGGAACCCCTGGGTGGGACTGCCTGGCTGAGGGACCAACACACCCAGCTCCTGCCTTGCTCTCCACAGATGCCACCACCTATGCACACTTCCTCTTCAATGCCTTCGATGCTGATGGGAACGGGGCCATCCGCTTCGAGGTAGGCCCTACTAACTCCTCCCACGTGTCCTGCCTGAGGTCTGTGTGGCAGGATGGGGTTCAGGGATCTTCCTGCCCTGGCTGAGAGGGTCAGACGTGATTCTGGGTAGGAACAGTCCATTGTATCACCTGGGGAATGAGTAGACAGCACATAGCTGGCCCTGGGCCAGTGAGGTCAGAGGCATTTGGCCCTGTTGTTCTGTCACCCTGTCCTCAACCTTTTCTCCCATTCAAAGAGGCCCCATCCAGTTCTGCCCTGCCAAGGGAGCTGCTAATACACACTGTGACAACAGGGACCCAGCACGAATTTGTATTTTCAGAGGGGTCACGGTTTAACTCAGAGGCCTGGCTTGCATTTGGTAAGATTTCTGGACCCCAGTCCCAGAACTTCCCCCTTGTTACCCAGAAAACAGGCCAGAAACACCCAGAAAACATACAGCTGAAGCAGGATCCAGGGCCTCCTCCCCTGTGAGCACTGTGGATGACACCCTAGTGCCCTTCACTGTAAGAAGAGAGAACCCTGTCCCCAACCGCAGACAGTTTCCTAGTCAGAGGGCCTGGCCTGTGCTCCCTGTGTGGGCAGCATCATGGGTTCCTCCCAGGCTTGGCTACATAGGATCATTTGAGAGAGGCCCCATCTGTGGAGCCTATGCCCCTAAAAATAGCTGCAGGTGAAAAGCTGAAACCTCTTCAGAGAGGAAAACCTTTCTGAGAGCCGGCCTGATCAATACTGCCCAGCTCAGCTTCCAGGACCAAGGGCGGCTGACAGGAAAGCACAGAGCAAGCCCCTGCACGCGCTGGGGTAATAATAACCCATCGATAAGGCTGCTTGGTTATTTTTATGCTGTGAGCCTGCCGGACACACTCACATACACCCACCTTGTTCTGTGACCACAGGACACCTCCCACACACACACACTCCAGGGGCTGTGCTTGAGTGAGCAGGCAGTGTTTACTTCTCTGTTACTGCTAGCAATACCCAAAGTACTAATACCATTGCACATAGAAAAATCCAATCAGGGAAAAGTCATTGTTCTTCCCTGTGCTCTCCTGTTGACCAGTTTCTGGTGTCCCCTTTATGAGGCACCTGAGACTCTGGGCAGTAAGCGTGAGGAGGAGCCCAGTGTAATGGACTCACAGGGCTTTGTAGGATGGATTTTCTTATTCAGAAATGATTGGACTGGTGCAGGGGCTCGCTCCTGAAATCCCAGCAGTGTGGGAGGCTGAAGTGGGAGGATCCATTGAGCTCAGAAGTTGGAGACCATGTCACTACTAAAAATAGAAAAAATTAGCCGGGCCTGGTGGCAGAAGACTGTAGTCTCAACTATTCATGAGGCTGAGGCAGGACGATCACTTGAGCCCACGAATTTGAGGTTGCTGTGAGCTATGATGATACCACTGCACACTCTACCCAAAGTGACAGAGCAAGACTCTGTCTTTAAAAAAACAATTGTTTTAGGGTGGTGCCTGTGGCTCAGTGGGCAGGGCGCCGGTCCCATATACCAAGGGTGGTGGGTTCAAACCCGGCCCCAGCCAAACTGCAACAAAAAAACAGTGAGACGTTGTAGTGGGCACCTGTAGTCCCAGCTACTCAGGAGGCTGAGGCAAGAGAATTGCCTAAGCCCAGGAGTTGGAGGTTGCTGTGAGTTGTGTGACACCATGGCACTCTACCGAGGGCAATAAAGTGAAACTCTGCCTCTACAAAAAACAAACAAATTGTTTTTACAAAGGCAATGAGATGATCCAAGAGTTCAGCAGAGGCCCTGAGCATGGAGGGTGCTCAGGAAGGCCACTCTCAGCCTCCTCTCCCTCCCCTAGAGGAGGTGTGTCTTGTGGTCCTTTAAGGTGATAGGTGACCTGTCTGGGGTATGGTAAGGGGGTGGGTCAGGCAGTGGCTGAGCTGGGGGCGCAGGTGCCAAAATTCCTCTGCTGGGCACATTTTCAGAAGGTCATTTGTCTGGCATCTTCTGGCCTTCTATGCACTTCCCTGCGTGTGAAACTATTTCCTCTGCTTTCATACTGGTATGTTTACATTGAGGAACTTCTTGATTTCAAAGTGCCTTGCTCTGGGAAGAAGAAAGGCACATATCACCCTGGGCCCATCCTTGGAGCACCACAGATTGGGATCCCAGTGGTCACAAAAGATCCTACCAGGGGCAGGGAGTGCAGAATTGACCCTCCTCACTGCCAGGCCTCAGAACCTTCCAGCATACCTTCAAAATGGAAAGTCAGGCCAGCTTATTGTTATTTGCAAAGAGCCCAGCCCTTATTTTAATATCCTTAGAAGACACATATTAACTTAAGTAAACCATGATTACCGTATATACTCGAGTATAAGCCGAGTTTTTAATTTGTGCCGAAAAAACTCAGCTTATACTTGAGTATATAGGTATGTTTTCCTGTCCTTTGCCTACAGTTAACATTTGTTCTTATTTTTCATTTGCCTGGTTTTCTGTGACCTTACCATTCATTGAAGCCCAGGCCCTTCTCCAGTCATCGGAACCTCCTGTCTGGCATCTCCCTGAGGACACCTCTCAGCCTCCCATGGCTCCATCCTCTGTTGGGACTAGGTGCACTGCAGGGCTCTTTTCCTCTCACTCTCCTGGTTCTGGAATCCTGCATCTTCCTCTCTCTCGTTTTATTCTGTCTGTTCAGGGGCATGTTTTGCAGCAGCTTCCTACAAAGGAGTAACTTTTGAGCCTTTGGGTGTCTGGAAGTACTTGTATTCTGTTCTTACTCTTGCTTGATATGCTGTAGGGACCAGAACTCCCACGGGAAGCTGTGCTCCTTCTCGGTGGCAGTGGACCCGTTCCCTTGGCCTTCTGCCTCCAGCATTGCTGGCGCAGGCACAGCTGCTGATTCTGACTTTGTGAATGGGACCCAATCTTACTTTTTCTGTTGGGCTTTGCTTCTCTCTTTGAAAGCTTGGAGGATCCCCTCTTTGCACCTAGTTTTTCTGAAATGTCACCATGATCTCTGCCTGTAGACTAAACTGCAGGCTGTTTTCGCCCATAATGTCAGGTCCTTGGTGAGCCCTGGCAAATCTCAGCCTTCCATTCTGGAAGTCCTCTTTCACAATTTCTTTAACCTCCTTTCCCTATTGTCTCATCTTTCTGCAACTCCTGTGTCCTAGAGTTGGCCCCTGTGGAGTGCACCTCTCATTATCCTTTTTTCTGTCCTATTTTTCAACTCTTTGTTTTCTCATTTCATTGCATGAAAGATTCCATTTTCTTTTCTAACCCTTCTCCTAAGTCTGTCATTTTGTTTTCTTATTTTTAATTCCTAGAGCTCTTTCCTATTTCCACTATTCCTTTTTTTTTTTTTTTTTTTTTATGGCATCCTATTAGTTTAAGGATACCAGATCACTAACCTCTGAATTTAATAGTTTTTGTTAAGTTTTTTTTTTTTTTTTTCCTCATGGAATAATTTGTTTTTTCTTCCAAATAGCTTTTCTATTTCACTTTGTCTTTCTGTCTTGTGGGACAGGCTTCCTCATACATATCCAGAAAATTTAACATCTGATGGAGACTCAGCCCCTTGGTACATGGCCCTGACCCTCTGCAGTCTGGCCATCTTCTACCCACTTCTGAAACAGCCCTTTTCTGATCTCTTGCTTTCAGAGTAACCCAGTGGGACCACTTGGTACAGGGAGGGCTTAGCCTGAAAGCCCTCCAGGAAATGGGGGAAAGAAATGCTTTCCACTAACTGCTCTAACAAAACAGTTGAAGTTTTCATGTGGAAACCATTTGGACTGTCATGTTTTATCACATATGAATAATAAATTATTCATAGGCCAGAAGTGATGACCACACACAGCATGTCATAACTCAGGAACTGGACACCACTGGTCTAAAGTGAAAGTTGAAAGTTTTCAAGCACCTCTAACACTTAGACGCTTGGTAAACTGAAAGGAGAACACCCCTATGTTAAAAGAGCAGGTTCGGGGGTTCTCTGTCAGCAGCAATGCATTAAATGAGTCTAAGCTGCCATATTTGAGCATCTTTATTTCAAATCAGATCAGTTTCAGCTCCCATGCCACCCCTGCCACATGTGCTCACAGGTCCACATACCCAGGCACATTCTTACACATACACGGCACACAGATCATACACACGCACACATATGCGCACACACACTTGCATGCACACGTGTACTCTCACACACACACGCTCACCTCATGCTACCTGAATGGGTATCTGTCTACCTGTCGTGGAGGCTCCTCATCTGTAGAGGTGTGAATTTCAGTAGAAGCCACACAGTAACCTGGAAATAGAATCTGGGCATTGCACTGGCACCGCTCAACCTTTCCTCCCCAGGACTTCGTGGTCGGGCTCTCCATCCTGCTGCGAGGAACAGTCCATGAGAAGCTCAAGTGGGCCTTCAATCTCTATGACATTAACAAGGATGGCTACATCACCAAAGAGGTATCGAGGATGTTGGGGGTGGAGGCCTGGCTGTCCCTGCTGACCTCCTGCTGCCTGGCTGTTCTCCTCTTCTCCTATCCAGAGACAGGACTCAGCCTGGCCCTGAGGACAGTAGTCTGTGGGCTCTCCTCTCCCATGCTGTTGGTCCTGGACACCCAAGTATCTAAGGGGACTTCTGTGTCCCATACCACACTTCTCAGTCCACCTCAGCTGATGTTCTCTGGCCATCCTTTCAGCCTTTCTTACAGAGGGCCTAAGGAGACCCAAGTGGAGAGGTCAGGGATGCTGGCCTCAGCCCCTGCCAGAGGGGCATTATGGTCCCTTAAGGCAAGAAGAAGATGGGCTCCCTCACTACACAGGCCCACAAACAGGTTTTGTTTGGCCTAGGCATTTTTGGTATTTGAAATAGCTGTTACCATTTCAAATTTTGAAGATAAGTGTATAAAAATCTATCCCCTATCTCTTTTGGAGATAAATTTCCCTTCAAGAGTCAGAAGGTCACCTCTCTGGCTTGCTCACCAGGGCCTTGGCAGTGGCCCTTCACCTCCTTATGCTGCCCCCTCCCCCCAGGAGATGCTGGCCATCATGAAGTCCATCTATGACATGATGGGCCGCCACACCTACCCCATCCTGCGGGAGGACGCACCCATGGAGCACGTGGAGCGGTTCTTCCAGGTGAACAATCTCAGCCCCTGCCAGGGAAAGGGAGCCCTGCGGAGAAAGGGGCTCTTGCTCTTGGGGCAACCCTGGGCAAACCCTTTGCCCTCTCAGAGCCTCCCCACTCTCCACAAGGGGGTTAAACCCGCCTCTCCAACCTGGCAAATTGTCACAATCCTCTGAGAAGAAAATTAAACCAGTCTCGGCACTCCACTGAACCACGTCTCAGGGTAGGCACAGCTCATGATTTCCAGGCAATTCTCACCTCCAGGCATCCCACACTGGATGAGGCCTCCCAAGTATGTTCCCAGTTCCTCCAGGGAAATGCTCTGTGAGAGCAGCAGGGCCGGGGTTGCCTTTGCCCTGTAGCCGTGGAGGGTAAAGGGGCTGAGCTGCTGCCTCCACGTGCTGTGGGGCCCTCTAGACATGTGACCATCCTGTTACTTGGTAGTTCCATCCACTCTCTTGTCAGGGAGGTGAGGGGTCAGAAGAACATGGGGAGATTCCAGGAAGCAGGAGTCCAGGTAGGCTCAGGGAAGTGTCTGAGGGGGACAGACTGGGGAGATGCTAGAGGAGCCAACTAGGGAGTGGGAGGTTGCTAGGGAAGACACTTTATGTGGCCTGGATCCAGGGTAAGAGCAGAGGACACAAATTGGGAGGAGGGAGCCTATCCATCCACTGCCATGTACTCAGGCCTGGGGCAGGGTCTATCCCTGGTGGGGTACAGACTCACCTTGGGTGTGGCTTGGGTTGCAGAAAATGGACCGGAATCAGGATGGGGTAGTGACCATTGATGAATTCCTGGAGACCTGCCAAAAGGTAGGTGGCACTGGGAGGTTGGGCAGGCCCACAGTCCTCTCAGTCTCTGCTCAGAGGAGGGTGGTTGATGGCTCCCACCCCATCCCATACCCAGACCCTCCTTGCAGTTGTCCTGTGCCTGCCCCACCTCCTGGGCATTGCATCTGAGCTCCAGTCTCACTCTTTTGTCTGATTCTACCCCTTTCCCAAACCCACCCCCTCCTGCCAGCCCATAGCGCCCTCTGCACCTAACCCCAATAGACCCTCCCTAAGCCCTGCCCTTATAGCCTCTCAAGTCAGGGAGTACAGATGTGGGGTCAGCAGGAGGGTGATTAGCCTGTGTGGCCCTTGGGAAGGACTCATTCTGGGGAAAGGTACCCAGAGCTGCCCCACCATTGCTGCTGGCCTCCTCTGTGGAACATCCTTGCAGGACAGGACATAGGACCTCCAGGGGGCTTGCTTCTGCTTCATTCCCAGGGTAGCCTCAGTACCTTGGCCTCCACTGGGTGTGCAGCCAAGCCCTGGGGTGAACACAGGCAGTGCCTTACCATCTAGGGGGGCCTTGGACCAGCTGTCTAACATCTCTGCTCCCCCATCTACCCAATGAGACAGACAGCTGTCATTGCTCAGGTCCAAGTACCTGACAACAATCTACTCAAGATTGGATTTGGAGACGACCCCAACCCCTGCCCATCCAGCACCTGACAGGCCTCTGCTTCTTCTCTTTCCATGTAGGACGAGAACATTATGAGCTCCATGCAGCTGTTTGAGAATGTCATCTAGGATATGGACAGGGGGCTTGTGGCTATTGCCACCTCCACCCCCAACTAACCTCAATCCTGCCAGGAGAAGCCTACATGAGAAACTTTTTAAAAATATATTTGCAAAGTGAACAGTTTGCTCCAAATACTCCCTCCCCCCGCCCCCCAATACACACACACACATACACACACACACACACACACACACACACACACACACACACACTCTTCCTCTGGGCTGGCAGAGGGGAACAGAGGTCAGGGAGGGGCTGAGTCTGGCTAGGAACTGGGTCCATGTGATCACAGTCCCTGCCAGCCCTCTGGCCACTGGATGCCAGCAGGAGGGGCTCAGTCTCCAAAGCAAGCCCCCTCCTGTGGACCAACCTCACCTCTCCTTCACCTCACAGTGGGATGGCCTCTCCCCCCAGCCACTTCCTGCCCACTGTATGAGTCTAGAAAGCCCCTCATGCAGGACCCTGGAGCGGCCAGATGAGGTCAAGGGAGCTCTGATTAGGAAAGAGGTGTGATGGAGGCTGAACCTTCTGCTCTCTGGAGGTGCTTCCCTGGGGTTCCAGGACCCCTACCCCCCAGACCTGGGAGAGCCAGAGCCTGGACCAGGCCACTCACTATAGGGAAGCTTGGGTGGTGAGGGGCCACTGGGTTCCAATCTCCCTCTGGCCAGTAAAGGAGGGCCTTTCAACCTCAGCATTTGGGTTTCTTGATGGAGTATCTGAGGGGACTGTTTGCCACTTCCATAGTGGTGAGGAGGGGTAGAAAGGCCTTCCCTTGCCCCAATCCTAGCTCAGTAGGGATGGTGGGTGGGCTGTCCACTTTCTCTAGCACCAGACTGCTCTCCTCGAGGTCCTTCTAGGTCCTGGGAAGTCACATGGCTCAGGGACTAGCAGCCATGGAGCCTGGGGACAGTCCTCTGAGGGGCCTGAAAAGGGGCTCCTCCCTCCTCCTTACCCTTCACCCTCCTGTGTCGCTTGGCTGAGCCCCTGTCCTGAAGCAGTATGACCATCCATCATCCTGGGCTCACCCCAACTCCATTAAAAAAAAAAAAAAGCACAAGCACCCTCAGCACCTCAGGCCACAGCCCATGGAGAGAGCCAAGGACATTATACTTTTCAGAGGCAAAGTCTTCCTGGTGGGCTGAGGCCTGCATCCCAGTAGCCCCATTACAGGTGGGCCTGGGGAAGAAACCCGGGAGGTCTGTTCTGTGCCTCGGAGCAGTGAGAACTTGAAGCACTGCGCAGCCTATCAATATTCAAAAGCACAAACCCCAGGGACTCTGGCTGGGCTCTGCTCTGGGAATGGAAGACAATGCCAGCCCAAAGCCAGAGCCAATGGTGGGGGCTGAAGAAGAGGTCTGTGACTGGGTTGCAGGTCAACAGTAACTTCCAGGACAGAGTGGGATGCTGCTTCCACCTGCCCAGACCTGGCAGCATGGGCCCTTCTAGGAACATTCCCATATGATACATTCCATCAGTGTCTGCCCAACTCTGCTCAGGCTCAGGCACAGGAGTCCCTGGGTGCCCCCCAAAAGCTAGCCTCAGGGTGAACAGGGCGCTTGGAGGAAAGACAGGATGGCTGTGGAAGCCCCTTGACACCCACATGCAGTGGGCCTCCTCCTTGGAGCTGCACTGACACCCATCTCCCCTCCTCGAGGAGGGCATCAGCTTTCCCTGGCTCAGGGATCTTCTCCCCCTTCCCTCACCCCCAGCTTCCCAGCTGGTGTCACTCTGCTTCTAAGGGGCCAAGGCTTCAGGGCTAGACCGGCTACACATCCAACCAGGAGGGGTCTGCCTCCCATACTGGGATGAGGACTGGCCGCATGTCTGCATGGCAGAAGCATCTCCCCTGGCCATGGCCTGGGAGGGTGGTTCCTGTTCTCAGTGGTCACCAATATTCAGTCCTATATATTTTAATAAAATAAACTTGACAAAGGACAGGGACTCCTGTTGGCTTTATCCCAACTGAACTTCCCCTGTCCCACCCCTGCTGCTGTTAGCCATGCCTCCTGCCCAGTGCTGTGCTGGTAAGTGCTTGACAGCTGGCTCTGGGGGGAGGGACTGCTCTTGAAATCCTCAAGCTCCCAATGTGACTTCACTGAAGCTAAGTCAGAAAGAAGTGCACACAGTCAGCCCTCGGGAACTTTTTTGAGACGTTCCATCCCTGGAGCTGTATGTAAAGCCAGTGGGGCAGGGTGACTTCTTGAGGTGCCATGTGTACTTCATTCCACATCATTTTTCTTTTCCAGTTCCAGTTCATTCTGGGTGTCCCCTTGGCTGAAGGGTGAGGTCACAGGGCAAAAAAAAAAAATCAGAATTTGCCCGAATACATCTTCCTTTCCCAGTGTTTACTTTCAAAAGTATAAACTTCATGAGGATTATGCCAGGGGAGGGGCAAGAAGTGACAGCCTGGGAGGAAGGGAAGAGGAAGGTTCCCAATCCACCAATTTACAGAATTGAGATAGTCAAACAAGTTCCAAGCAGGTGAGACAAAAGGAAACTTTCACCTAGACATATTACAGAACAGGTAAGATAGGGCGGCACCAGTAGCACAGTGGTTATGCCCACCACATGCACTGAGGGTGGCAGGTTCAAACCCAGCCAGAGCCAGCTAAACATCAATGGCAGCTGCAAGAACAACAACAAAAATAGCCGGGCGTTGTGGCTGCGCCTGTAGTCCCAGCTACTTGGGAGGCTGAGGCAAGAGAATCGCTCAAGCCCAAACAAGTTTGAGGTTGCTGTGAGCTGTGATGCCATGGCACTTCTACTGAGGGCAACATAGTCAGCAACATAGTGAGACTCTGTCTCAAAAAAAAAAAAAAAAAAAAAAGAACACCTAAGATAGATCACAAAGGCATCCAGAGGGAAAAAGGGCAACAGGTTGAAAACTAGCATCTCATCAGTTACAACGATGCTAAAAGACTGGAATGACATTTTCAATTCATTGAAATAAAATAACTGCTAACCTAGAATTTTATTTTATTTTATTTTATTTTTTTTTTTTTGCAGTTTTGGCTGGGGCCGGTCTCGAACCCACCACCCCCAGTATATGGGGCTGGCGCCCTAATCCTTGAGCCACAGGTGCCGCCCTAACCTAGAATTTTATACCAAGCAAAATAAAAATATTTTCAGACAAAAATAACTTTAGAAAGTCTGCTACCAATATACATTCAATGAAAAAAATTCCAAAGAATTCACTTCAGTGGAAGCAAAGCAGACAAGTAAATGCAACAACAAAAAAAAATAGCTGGGCGTTGTGGCGGGCACCTGCTATTTGGAAGGCTGAGGTAAGAGAATCGCTTAAGCCCAAACGAATTTGAGGTTGCTGTGAGCTGTGATGCCACAGCACTTCTACCAAGGGCGACATAGTGAGACTCTCTCAAAAAAACAAAACAAAACAAACAACCAAAAAAAACAATTGTACTGATTGTATAAAAATCCCTCGTGGGATTAAAAAAAATTAGAAACTAAAATCCAAGATAAAATACATGGCAACAATAGTATTTAAGTTGGAGGCACATGCCCTATTTGAAAGGTGGAAACAGATATGATAAACTTTAAGGTCCTTTTTAAGGTAAAATATTAAAGAATGCAATGTTACTTGCAAAAACAGTACAAAATAAAAATCAGTATTAACTTCCAAAATTAGCTACTACAATATTTCTAGCCCCACTTATCACTCCCTCATCAAGAGATGGAGTCTGGTCTCCCTACCACTGAAACTCAATAGGACTTTGTGTAACTATCTTGATGTGTAGAATATGGCAGAAGTGATGTAGCTTGATTTCTGAGGCTGGGTCATAAAAGGCAATGTGGCTTCTGCCTGCTTCTCTCTTAGGTTTGCTTTTGGAACCCCAACCACCATACTGTCAGATAGGCCAGGCCACATGAAGAGATCACATGTAAGTTTTCCTGCTAACAGTCCCAACTGATGTCCCAGCTTATAGTAGCAGCATCAACTATCAAGCATGTGGATGATTCCAAGTTCCAGGCTTTGAGCCACTCTAGCTGACGTTGAGTGAGCAGAGATAGGCTGGCTCCACTGAGTCACACCCCGACTGCAGAATGATGAGTGGATAAATGTCACTGTTTGAAGCCACTACCTTTTGGGGGTGGTTTTTATACTGAAACAACAAAGTAAATGAAAAAATGTATTCATTTAATTCAACAAATTAAATGATCATCTTATTAGATAGAGAGAAAGCACTAAAAACATTCAATACCCATTTATGGTAAAAATTAGAAATGGAAGCTGATAATAGGTCTCCATAGCAAACGTAAGACACAAGTGTGAAATGCTGGAGGTTTCTCTTTGAAGTCAGGCACTAGTCAACAGACATCAGAACTGTATACCTATTGGTGAAGGGTACATTGACGAAACCTGAGTGACAGAACAGGGATTCAAACAGCTCTGGCTGACTCGCAAACCTGTGCTCTTTCTGCATCCAGTGGGTGGGGGTGGGGGGTATCAAGAGTGATAAATGACTGCAGTAGAACACAAGCTGTCTTAAGCCTGTAATATTAGAAGAGAACAGAAGAGGGAGGACTCACTTCAGCCTAGGGAAGTAGGAGTTTGAAGACAGTGGGCAGGGGGTTGTTTCTGGCTGAAAACTCAGCGTAAGCAGGTGCCCAAGGGCAAGAAAGTGAGGCATTCTTGGCATCTTTTAAGTGATACCACTGAACAGAAGAGAGATGAGTGGGATCCAGAATGAGGACTGTGAGGTGACCCTAGAGGACTCTGAAATGGCCTCAAGCATGCAAGACAATTAGCAGCTCCTCACATGCCCCTGTGACGTAGTCACTGAGGGTAGAGGTTCAGAAGCCAATCTGCTGGAACTCAAATCCCAGCTTACCATTCACTAGCTGTATGACCTTGGGCAAGTTACACAATCTCTCTGTGCCTCAGTTTCCTCATCTGTAAGACAAGCACCAGGAGAGAGCCTGCATTACAAAACCAGGCTAAAATGAGCACATAAGATTCAGGTACCAAATCCAGTTCCAACAGGAGGCATGGGCCACCTTTTTGACCTAGTGTAGGGAGGCAGACCATTCCCTGTCCTCACCACTGCTTTAGTGTGAAATGTGGCTGCTCTGATGCTCTGTCATAAAGCAGTGTCTTCCTGCTACCAAATGCTCCACTTTCTCTGGAGCACACTCCTAGAGGAACTGAGTGGTCTGAAGATTATGGATTGGGTGCCCTTGGCAGAGGTGTCAGGGCTGGTCCAATCAGTTCCGGGAACCAGGGTTATGCCACTCCTAGACAGAAGTCTGGGCAAGAAGGGGCCAAGGGCTGTGCAGGATGAGGGGGTAGGATGGGGTGGAGTGAGTCATCCTTCTCTCTTCCATTCTTCCCTGAGGGTAGAGCTGTACACATCCCCAATACCTGCTTGACACATGCCATGCCTCTAAGGCCTTGTGACATCTACAGCATAGGGCCATGCTTCCATTCTGGAACTTTCTGTGTCATCTTAAAAATGTCAGTTTACCTTGCTGAGCCTCCGTTTCTTAATGTGTAAGATAAGCAAAAAAAAAAAAAACCCTCCCCCGAAAGTGCTATTATGATAACTCGATATATGTATTATACTAGCCTCTTAATAAATATGAGCATCCTTCCTTCCAGTCCACTGAAGTTTTCATGTAGATTTCTCTTTCCTATAGAAGGGTGACTCACACCAATAAGAGAAAGGACATATAGTTAATTTTTTTTTTTTTTTTTTTTTGCAGTTTTTGGCCAGGGCTGGGTTTGAACCCGCCACCTCCAGCATATGGGGTCGGTGCCCTACTCCTTTGAGCCACAGGAGCCACCCTTCTTCTTTTTTCTTTTTTTAGGTAAGAGTCTCACTTTGTCACCCTGGGTAGAGTGCTGTGTCATCACAGCTCACAGCAACTTTGACATCTTGGGCTCAAGTGATTCTCTTGCCTCAGCCTCCTGAGTAGTTAGGATTACAAGCACCTGCCACAATGCCCAGCCAATTTTAGAGTGGAGTCTCTCACTCTTGCTCAGTCTGGTCTTGAACTTCTGAGCTCAAGCAATCCACCCACCTCAGCCTCTCAGAGTGCTAGGATTGCAGGCATGAGCCACCATGCCCAGCCAAAGACAGATACTTCAAAAGGTGTTTCCAGGTCTTGGAAATAAATCTGTGATGGTCCTCCATTTTTTTGGTAATCACAAGGCCCATTTGGGGCCCAGGTGGCTGAGGAGGGGTAGAGTAGTCAATGTCAGCCAGGCTACCACAGGCAACTCTCAACTGCATGGCCAAGCTATCTGCTGAATACAGAAAGGAGAGCCAGGATCAAGTGCAAGCCCTCTGTGGGCCTGGGCCTGATGCATCCACCTCACAAGGGCCCCATTCAGGAGGCTCCTTGTCACGAGATAGCACACACCGGGGAGAGTGAAGGCCAGAGATTATTGGCTAACATGCCCTTTGTGCTTTGTGACACTTTCCAGGGATACAGCCACTGATTAGAACATCTTGGTTTCTCCTCATGTGAGGTTCCACTGTGGTTCCAAATGCTGTGCCCCTATTGACCACCAGGGGGCAACAGCTCCACACAACAGCCCCCTCACCTCTTTGCCACCTTTGGGTCCCAGAAGCAATCCTCAGAAGGGAAGCTATTTCTCTTTGTCATTTCCTTCTTAGACCCAAATGCACTTCCATGTTTCTGTCTCATTTTCCATAAGGTTTTACCCCCAAACTAAATTTACCAAATAAGTTGAGTGCTGGGGAGGAGGGCACAATGACAATGTCCTCCTACATTATTAACCAAGGTGGACATAATCCATTAGGCTTTGCTAAATCCTGAATACAGCTTGAGAACACCACATACACTCTTCACAGGCCACTGTCGGGTCCAGGAGGCCCAAAGGAGACAGTGGTCTGTAGGGACGCCAGGAAGAAGGCACAATGGGTGGATTTAAACAGCGAGGGTGCAATTCTCACAGAGCTGAAATTTAAAAACCACCACACCCTACCCCCACCCCAGATGTGGAGATCTTTTTGAAATTTCCTAGTACTCTCAAGTCTCTAACTTTTGCCCAGTGGCCTGAAGCCCTCAGGAACATCAACACTGCCCTTCAAGTTCACAGCTGCCTCAGAGGCTCCCAGGGTTGCAGGAGTGTTTGCCCATTTGAAGGTGTTTGCTCTCCATGAAGTCTCCACTGCACATCTGCTGTGGGTGGCATTTCCACCTTCTGCATACTGGGTACCCCACAGTAATCCCCCCTTCCTTGCTCCCAGTTCCAAGTTCCTAGGTCTAAACTAGAAAGGTACCGTTCTCCTTTTATGGAACACCTTCCACACACCAGGCCTGTGCTCCACTGTGAGACCACAGTGAATAAGCCACGGTCTCTGCTGTACAGAAATTCAAGTCTAGTGGGGACATGAGAAGGCAAGGAGAAAAGTCCCAGACAGTGATTTGAATGACAAGGGAAGTACCATGGAGCACAGGTTGGGGGTACCACACTTGGCAGGGATGATTGCTAGAGGACGGAGTTCCCATGAACTGTGAATAATACAAAAATAAGAAAGCTCAAAGTTAGGACGGAAGATGCCTGCCTTAGTGTCTGAAGTATTTGTGGTGTGCACCTGGGTTGGTCGGGAGCCCTTTTCTCCTTCACCTGTCCTGCCTTCCCTTGGACATGTTCCAGGAAAGAGGTGGGTACTAAGTTTGGCTTGAGATCTCCTGCTGAGGACCTCCCCTCCTGTGGATGTGGCTTCTTGTTTTTTAATTGTCTTCAGCAACCTTTTCCATTCCACATAAGCCTCCAAGCCCATAGGTACTGCTATCAGCCCAGAGCAAGTATTGAGCCCTCCCCTTACCCCTCTCACCCAGTCATTTATCCCTTTGTGTTAGGGGACTACCAAAGGCCGGCCACCCTGGACAGGAAATCACTAGTCTTGCCTAGGCCAACTATAATTGCCTGGACTTTGTCCCAGCCAGCTAGTTGTAAAAGGAATGTACAGAGTCCAGCTCCTATAGAGTGAGCTTTGCAGGAGTCAGAGATTGGGAAAGAGAGTGGGGGATGAGTTGGGGGTGGGTGGGTAGTTCCAATGCACTGGAAAAAAGGCCTGAGGGCTATGCCAGAGCCAGCATGGCCAAGAGAAATCCTGAGCCTGAGCGTGCCGAAAATGAGAGCGTCTGTTAGAAACTTCCCACCCTACTCACAACCCTGTACACTCACATGGGAGTATCTTATATATGGAGAAGTTACAAGCCTAGTTAGCCCTTGACCAGAGCTGAGAGGTCCCAGGGAAGAGGTGGTGTGCTGGGGTGGGCCTGCCAGGAAGGCCCTGGAAGGTCCTCTGGAGCTCCACTAAGTGCACCTTCTCTTGGGCAGCAGTGGCACAAGTCGGTGGACTGCCCAAGCCACCAAGATGTCTTGACTGCTTCCTGCCCACCAACAGCTGTCAGTCTTAGCACTGGGCTCCCTGCCAACTACTGCATACCTTTCTATTCTCTCTGCTCCTGGCTTCCCTCTCACTGCTGGACCCAGCCTCACCTGGCTTTTGCTCCTGGCCTTGACCTGTGCACAGATCCCCCCTCTGTTCAGTTGTCTTGGCCGACTGTGAACATTATGGAACCTTCCTGGGGATGTAGGACATATGTCTACCCATCCCTCTGCCTGAGATATCCTCTCTATTCCCCTTTCAATGAAAGGCCTCCAGGGACTTCTCTCTTGCCAATGTCCCTGGGCACCATGAGGGCAATGAGGAAGGCCACCTGACAGGATGGCAACCTTCTGCTTCCCATCCCCCACACTCTCCTGGCAGCAACCCCAATCAAGCCTGGACATCCTTCCTCACACTCCCACGGAGAGGCTTAGAGCTCACCTTCACCTCCAAGGGAGAAGAGCAAGGCCAAGCCCAACCCAAAAGGTTCACCGGCTCTCCTGAGCCATCGTGATTGGTTGAGGGGTAGGCATGTGACCCAATTGCAGCCAATGAGGCCCAGGGGGATCTTTGCTGGAAATGGCTGGGAAGAGAAGCGGCCTGGAGCTGAGGGGGTGTGAGAGCTGGAGCTTTGGATGACATGGTGTCACTGCCAGGAGCCAGGGCAGTGAAGCTGGCAAAGGAAGTCCTGACTAAGGGATGAAGAGAGCAAAAATTGGAAAGGTGGAGTGTCGGCTATCCAAGCTGCTCCTTAAGCAACCCCCTTGCAAACACTGGACTTTTCGCTTATACTAGCCACTATAAGTATCTCCATCCATCCCACCCATTCAACTGTTTGGAACCAGATGTTCAGCACTTTTAGCAGAAATTCTCAGCTGCTATGGGCCCTAACGTCCAGATGTGCCTTCCAGACTCCCAGGGCCCTGAAGAGGAAGGAGGCTAACATACCCAATACTGCCTGCACTGCCAGAGTAGGAACAAAAGCAGCAGCCACAGCCTTCAGACCTGGGTCCCCAGGGCTGGCAGGCTGGTTGGCATACATGGGGAAGGGAGAGTTGAGCAAATGCTGCTAAAGTGAAGGTCATCTGGAGGCAGGTCTGGGCAGGGCTCCCAGGATGGGGCCAGGCCACAGGGCCCTGAGCCTGCTGGGTCATGGGGCCACTCACAGGGCCAAAGTCTCTTTGAAACATCTCCTCTAGAGGCTGCCTGTACTGTAGGGGGTCTTGGCCTGAGCACACACCCCATTGTGCTCCCACATCCAGCTCAGCCCCTCCTTCATCTACTTTCCTCTCCTAACTCTTCTGGCTGTGTCCCGATCTGGGAACACAGCAAATGAAGCTAGGCAGCACTTTTTCCCAGTTCTGAAAAATCACCAAATACAGTAAAACATCCAGAAACTAAAAATAAGGCCCCAAGGATCAGGTCATCAGTTTCTGACAACCAACCAGAATTGCGAAATCCTCACGCTCCTTGCTTTGTTGACAAATTTTCCAGTCCCGGAAGTTTGTCCTGGGCAGAGCAAATGGGGCTCAGAAGAAGGAATTGCTTGTCTTGTTCTTGTCCAGACACCAACCTTCTTCTCCTGCTGTCTTTGTATATGTGGGAAAAAAGCAACAAGAAAGAGGGGAAGGACATCCCACCCCCACCTGCCCATTGCTTTATTCATTCAATCACTAAAACAAAACAAATAAACAAAACACATGTACTCAACACTATGCCAGGGAAGGGGGATAGGATAGCAGATACTTGCAAACCCTTTCCCTGTGGAGCCATAATTTCTTAGAGATAAGACATTAGTAAATCATACAAAAGTGTATAAATTTATACCCAGTGTCATGGCCATGAAGATGAAGCTTATGGTTCCTTGAAACCTTTGGACAGGACCAGCGGCTGGGGCTGGATTGATATAGCTGAAACCCAGAATATAGGCCCCAAAACTGGTGAAATTGGAGCAGTCAGAAGAGAGAGGCAGAGCCCTGAATGCTTTGGTGATAGCCTGGGAGCAGCAGGAAATCACTGAAGTTTTTTGGTGTTTTGAAACAGCAATCTATCATCAAATGGAAACAGTGGATCAGAGACTGGGCTTGGGCATTGGTGAAAGTACAGCTAAGTTGCAGGAGCAAGTGACAGAGATTCCTTTGACGCCAAATCCAGTTGCATTGCTTCCTCTCCTTAAGTCAATGCCTATGGCTTCTTGATATGCTTGTTAGGGTCAATTTAATGAGGAAGGAAAACTTTAACCATGATTTATGGATAAGTCTGCATGATATGCTGATACCACTCAAAAGTTATAAGCTGCAGTATGACAGCCCTACTCAAGGATGATTCTGAAGGTCAGTGGGGAAGAAAGTCTCCAGTGGATGGAACTTTGAGCAGTATGTTCGGTTGTCTGAAGTGAGAGGTGGCCAAAATTATGGTGGCAAAAATGAGATCTGTGCATCATTTAAACGACATGGACTTTCCCTTCCCTGGCTGACCTAGCTAACACCACTGCTGAGGAGCCAGTCTGCCAGCAGCAGAGATCAATGCTGAGCAACTGATAAGGCATTGTGTCCCATGGAGCCCGACCAGCCACCTGGTGGCAAGGCGATTACATTGAACCTCCTTCATCATGGATGGGGCAGAGATTTTCCCTGACAGGACATATATCCTAGATATGGATTTGCTTTCCTTGTCCATAATGCTTGGCCCGTATCATCATCTGTGGACTCACAAAACACCTGATCCACCATCCTGGCATTGTGCACAACATAGTGTCTCATCAAGGAGCTCACTGCACAGCAAAGGAAGTGTAGCCATAGGCTCATTCCCATTTAAGTAATCTGTCTTACCACTTGCTCCATCATCTGGAAGCACCTGACATAACTGAAAGTTGAAATAGCTTACTAAAGATTTAGTTATGATGCTAGTTGTGAGACAACATCTTAATAGGGTGGGGTTAAAAAAAAAAAAAAAGGGTGGGGTGATATCTCACAGAATACAGTATAAGCTGTGAATCAGAGGCCATTATGTGGTGCTGCATCCTCCATGGCTAGAATACATGGATCCAGGAGTCAAGAGGTAGAAGTGGGAGTAGCTTCTCTTATTCTTACATCTAATAACCCACTCACAGGATTTTTGCTTCCTCTCCTGACCACTTTGAGCTCTGCTGGTTTGGAAATACTAGTACTCAAGTGGAGAGTGCTTCCACCAGGGGACACAAGGCTAGTTCACTGCTTAGAAGATCACATCACCTCCCAGTCACTTTGGGCCCCTTATGTCACTGAGTCAAGAGGCATGAGAAATGGCTAATTCACTGGCTAAAGTGATTGATCCTGACTACCACGGGAAAATTTGGTTCCCAAGGGGAACATGGTTGCTGCAATAGAGGCAACAGTGATTACATCTGTAAGCCAGGGCATTAATTCCCTGGAGTACAGCTTAGTATTTAAGATAGTAAATTCCCCAATAGTAAAAGTCAATGAAAAACTTCAGCAACCATAAGACAAGACAATTGAGTGCTCAACCTTTTGGGAATAAAAGTTTAGGTCACCCCTCTAGGTAAAGAACCCCAACCAACCTTCTCCTTTGGAAGACAGGAGAAATATGGAATGTATAGTAAAAGAAGGAAGCCATTAAAATCAATTACGGCCTTGTGATTAATTACAGAAATGAGAGCTATAGTAGCTTCGCCTACTTTCTGTTTATGTCTACTATATGTTTATTTAGATATGCCTCATTTGCTTCTTCTCTCTCCTTCTTCCCACTTTTATTTTATATACAAGTTGTTGGAACTTAACTTTTCATTTTAGGCAACAGAATATTCAGGGGGGTTGTTACTGAATTTGAGAGGTAATTAATATACCAGTGGTAGATATAGTAACTTTCAGAGAAAGGGTAAGGAGTTCTTCAGTTGTAAGAAGGATGACCACATATTGTTAGGTGGAGTTGCTGCTATACAGTCCAAATAATGTGTAAAAGATCCACATGAAAGCAGACCAGTCAAAGAGGTGGACTGTGCCTATGCATTTACTTGCTCAGTGGCCATAACTAAGTACCACAAACTGTTATTTTTTGCACAGTTCTGGAAGCCAGATGTCCAAGATAATGCTGTCAGCTATACTGATTATTTCTGAGGCCTCTCTCTTTGGCTTATAGATGGCCATCTTCTCCCTTTGTCTTTCCTCTGTGTGGGTCTGTTATAAATCTCTTTTTACAGAGACTTATAAATCTAAATGGCACACCAGGTCAGATTGGAGCCCACCCTAACATTATTAGTTTACCATAATGACCTTTTTAAAAGCCCTACCTCCAAATACAATCATATCTTGAGGTTCTGGGGATTAGGACTTCAAATTTATGAATCTGGAAGCAGGGGACACAAATTAGTCCTTAACAGCCTATTACCTATTTATTGCTTCAACTCCAAATTTGGGGATATAAGGCTGCCAGGATGTGAAGATATGTTGGAAATGGTTGTGAGAGTGGGGAGAGGCAAAGACTGGGTTCAGGTTTGGAGGCTGTCTAGCTGGATGCACAGTCTTGACATCCTCTGAGACAGAGAAGACAACATTTGATGGGGAAATGTGAGTTCAGTCTCAGACATGTTGAGTTTATGGTGCCTTCGGAACATCAAAATGGAGATGTCCAGTAGACAGTTGGGTTTGTGGAGATGTATACATGTGAGTTTCCTTTCTGTAAGAGAATTAAACCATCAAGCATGAAAAATGTTGCCTCAGGAATCTTATTGAATGAGAACAAACATAAGAATCATGCCTTAAGAGATATCAACATTTATAGGTCAAATAGAGATGGGTGAGGGAGAGACTGATCTAGAGAAGGAAATCCAAGAGAGTGTGTGTGACAGAAGATTCATCAGTTCAGACTATGTTTGGCTACAAGTAACAAGGATCCAAAATAACAATGTCTTAAAAAATAAATTTTGGGGGTCGTGCCTGTGGCTCAATGAGTAGGGCACTGACCCCATATACCAAGGGTGGTGGGTTCAAACCCAGCCCTGGCCAAAGTGCAACAACAACAATTTAAAAAAAAAAAAAAATAGATTTTTTTTCTCTTGCATAAAAGACCAAAAGAGAATTGCAGAGTTGGTTTGGAAGCTCAACAATCATCAGGGATCTAGGCCCAGCATCTTTAACCTGTCACCTCAAGGTCTAAGATAGCTGTTCATGCTCCCGCCATCACATTCACATTCCAGCTAGCAGGAAGTAGGTAAAGAAGACCATGTTTATTCTTTAAAATAATTCCTTTAACCCCCTGACTTTTCTGTTTAGATCTTTTTAACTAGACTTAGTCTCACGGCTGCAGGTAGCTGCAAGGGTGGCTGAGAAATGAGTCACTATTTCAGGCAGCCATGCATCTGGAAGAGGGAGAGAAGGGATACTGGTCGACATCCAGTCGCCTCTGTTACAAAAGCTATGGGGAGAGAAAGTTTAAAGCAAGAAGAAATGGCCAAGAGGCTAATATTGCTGAGAGGTGAGGATAAAACAAAAAACTATCCTTTGGTCTTAGCACCATCAAAGTCATAAGCGACTTAAGTAAGCCTTGTTTCAGTGGAAGATGGGGGGTAAAAGTCAAATTAGGAAAAGATGACAAATGGGTGGGAGATAAGAAAGCTAAGGGCCATAGAGGAACTAAGCTCATGTGGGAAGTTTTGCAAGGAAGGTTAGCAAGCAACATAGAGGAGGTCACTAGAGGAGGGTGGGGCTGAAGAAGAGTTTGCTTGGTTTGGTTTAAAATGGAGATATCCGACCTTGGGGGAAAGGACCTGGTGGAGAGGCAGAGCCCCGCTCACAAGGAATAAGGGTCAATTACCAGTGTGAGGCAACTGTGGTGCAGGGTCTCCTGTAAAGGACTTGAGGCCAGGCCTGGGGGACACTGCCCATCAGCAGGGCCGGCACGTGGCAGGTGCAGGTGTAGAGGGTTTGAGAGTCTAGAAGTAGGAATTTGAGGGCATTCCCAAGCGAAGAGTTTGCTTTTCTCTGTGAAACATACTAGTCTCCAGCTAGAGGGAGGGCAGGGGTAGGAGTAAGCTGCCTGCAGGGCTGTGCCAGGGACCTTGACGTGGTGACCAAAAATTCTTGCCAATGCCACCACCATCACAGGGTCAGCTGTGGAGAAAGCAGGGTCAGAGTCTTTCATTTTCTCTCTGGCTATTTTCCCACACCCTGGATTAGTCCAGCTCTCCACCATCTCTGGTCCTACGTGCAAGTTGTTTCTAAAAGGAGAGGTCCACACCTCCACTACAAACAACCACTGGTTTGTTTTCTGTCCCTGCAGATTCATTTGCATTTCTAGAGTACAGCAGTCTCCCTTTATCAATGGTTTTGCTTTCCGCAGTTTCAATTACTCAAGGTCATCTGTGATCCAAAATTGCTGAATGGGAAATTCCAGAAATAAACAATTCATAAGTTTTAAATGGCACACCAACCATTCTGAGTAGCATGATGACATCCAGCACTGTCCTACCTTGGACGTGAATTCTTCCTTTGCAGGTCCCTGCTGTCTATGCTGCCTGCTCCTTGGTCACTTAGTAGCCATCTTGGTGACCAGATTGACTGTCACAGAATTGCAGTGCTTGTATTTGTGTCACCATATTTGGCTTCATAATGACCCCAAAGTAAAAGTGATGATGCTGGCAATTTGGATATGCCAAAGAGAAGCTGTAGAGTGCTTCCTTTATGTGAAAATGTGAAATTTTTTGACTTAGGCAAGAAAAAAAATATGATGAGTTTTCTAAAATCTACTGAAAGAATGGATCTATCTGTGATGCTGTGAAGAAGAAAAAAGAAATTCATGCCAGCTTTGCTCTCACACCTCAGTTACAAAAGTTACAGCCACAGTGCGTGATAAGTGCTTAATTATGAAAAGTAATGTGTTCTAACTGATGGCAATGTATTGTACCAAATTAATTTAACCTTAATTAAACTTTATTAAGTATGTATATGACAAAACATAGCATATAAAGAGTTATGTACTATCTGTGGTTTCGGATATCCTTTAGGGGTCTTGGAACATTTTCCCCTTTGATAAAGAGGTACTACTGTTTACAAATGGAATCATACCATATGTATTCTTTCTTAGTCTACCATTTTTTGGCTCAGAATAATTATTTTGATATACTTTCAGTTGTAGCAACAAATTGCCCCTTTTTATTGCTAAGTTGTATTCCCTACTGTGGATATACCACAATTTGTTTATTCATTTATTTATTAATGGAAAATTGGATTGTTTCCAGTTTGGAGATCTTACAAACAAGGCTGCTGTGCATATTGGTGTATAAGCCTTTACATGAGCATATTCTTTTATTTTTCAGGTAAATATTGCCAAATAAAAAAACAAATATGGGTGTCTCCAGAAACTATTTAAAAGGATTGTTGTAAGGATGGTAGGAGGAGGACCACTGCAATAGGGAAATGCTCTGACCACTTGATCTGCAAATGTCTAAGAGGTTAGGCAAAGGGTATACCTTGTACACAGAGGTGTGAACTTGGCTAGAAAGAATGGCATGGGGGAGTGGGCTAAGCAGGAGTGTCATGATCAGAAATAGATGGAGCATGTCTTACCCGGAAGCCAGGGTAAGCCAGTCTCAGGAGGGACCTTCAGAAGGGTTGTGTGCTGGCTCCAACTGAGCTCAGCCAAAGCTCATGGGGCTAGGGAAGGAGAGAATCTGAACCAAAGTTTAGTTAACAAGCATTTCATTCCTATTGATCAATGAGGACAAGCAGTTCAGCTAATCATTTATGAGAAAAAGAATGGGAATTTAGAGGGTCTGTGTTTGAGCTTGTCATGGGAAACAAGGGGTCTCCTTGGGAGTCTTATCCAAGTCATATGGAAAGTCACCAGTTATATCCAGTAAGTTGTTTCCTAGATCACAAAGGGTAGAAGGATTTCTTAACCTTTACTATTTTTAGGAGCACAGAACTAAGGTAAAATTCAATACTGTGAATATCCAAGAGTGAAATGTCTAGAGGTATGTTTTTCTTTAAAAACTGCCAAATGGTTTTCAAAAGTGTACAATACTATGTATAATCCCACCAGCAGTGTTTGAGAGTTCCAGTTGACCCACATCCTTGACAATACTTGGTATAATCAGTCTTTTGGGGCCATTCTATCAATAGTAATTGTGCAATGGTATCACATTGTGGTTGTAATTTGCATTTCCTTCATTACCAATGATGTTGAGCATCTTTTCATGTCCTAATTTCCTGCCTGTATAACTTCTTTAGCAAAATATCTGTTCAAATCTTTTGTCCATTTTAAAAATTGAATTATTTGACTACATCTACTGACCTTTGTTGGCATCTATTGAATATTGAATGTTATTAACATATTCTGAATACAAGTCTTGTTTATGCTTTGCAATATTTTCAGAAAATCTTTGGGACCTACAGCTTAGTGAAATGCTTATGCCAGTTTCTCTTCATCACATTTCCCTGAACTCAGCCACTCCGGCAGGCTCCATTTCTATCTCTGCTGACCTTCTTCAAGCCAGACTACAGTCCAGACCCATGTCTCCAACCACCCACCCCACACTGCTCCTTGGATCTCCCACAGGCACATTAATGTGACCCATCCAAAACTGAGCTCATCATCCTCTCCCCATCTGCCACTCCTGCAGAACCCCTATCTCCATGAATGGCACAGCCATCTACCAGGCTAGAGACCTAGGAGTCTGCTTTGTATCTCTTTCCCTCTCACTTCCACCTCCTGTCATTGAGGGCTGCCAGTCCTACCTCCTGAACATCTCTGGACACTCATCTCCTCTACACCAAACCACTATTGCTCTCACCTACACCATTCCTTCCCAGACAACTTTCCTTGGAGAAGTGACCAGAGAAAAGCTTCTACAAGTCTGGCCATGCACCCCTAGCAAGGACCTTCCAATCCTGCATACTTAGATAAGGTGTAAACTCTTTTGTGGGACAACTAAAGCCCTTGATGATCTGTTCTTCGATTAATTGGGGAGCGTCTTGTCTTGAGCCCCTCATGTCTTCAGAGGCCTGGAGAACTTCTCTACTTGAATACCTGCTTTCTGCTGGAGGTTATGCATGTGGGATCCCACCTGCAGTATATCACTACCTTACCCTGCACCAAAACAGTGCGTGTGAAGACAGGGCTGAAGAAGGTGCATGGGAAAAGCTGAGCTTGAAGGTCAAGGAACCCGGCTCCAGTACTCACTGTGTCCATCTTGGGCAAAACATTTCTGACCTCAGTTGCCCCATCAGTAAAACACACGCAACCATCCCTCCGCTCCTCAATTATGTGTTAGGAGACAAAAATATTTGTCTTTGTCACCAGCATGCTATTACTTGGTCTCCACCACTTTTTGCCTAACAAACCAGAACGGTGGGCCCAGACTGGAGTGAGGCCCGACAAGCGTCCAGGGGCAAAATTTCAGGCAGCACTCACCCACAGGATTCTGCAAGAGGAGGGTCGCCCGGAGAGTGACTGAGGCCCTCGGCAACGCCAACAGGCCAGCGGGAACATCCCAGAGACCGCCTACCATCCAGCGCGGGGCCTGTCTTCCCGGGTTTGCCTTCGGGAGGAGGCGCCCTTCTATTGGCCGCGGTTCTGTGACGTCACCAGGGCGCGCCCGCTCCTCTGGTGTCTGATCTGGAGGAGACGCGCGGATTCGCAGGCGCTGTGGTACTCTGGTGCCGGCCGCGGTGAGCGGTGCCTAAGGTCCTTGGTGCTAGTGCCCAGGTGTCCTCTGGCCTTGGCCTCCGGCCTCCCTAGCCCTTACCCTACAGTACCGGGCGCCCGGTAGGACCGGCCGCCACGGGCAGGTAGGTTGGGTCTGGTGCAGGCCTCGCGTGGAGGGCAGGGCTGGACCCAGCTTCCTGGCTGCTTCCCACCACACGCAAGGGGATGGCCCTTGTGAGCGCCCACTGACTGCAGGGGACAGAGCTGGACATGTAGGGAAACTGAGGGACTAGGATAGGTACCAGACGAATGACCGGTGGGATGGAATCCCACGTGCAAACTTATGTCTCAGGCTGGGAGGCTTTCCACCTCATGCCACTCACTCAGAGTTGGATTGAGCTCGGCCTGTGCGGTCTAATGGTTACTGCAGAGGTAGTGGGGCCAGTTTCTGACTGGTACCTTCACACGTGACTTCACCTTTTTAAGTCCCAATGTCCCCTTCCAAGATGGGGCGTTCCACCCGAGGGGATTGCTGTAAGGATGGGATGAGTCTGCACATGACTGTCCCATGGGAAGGGCGCAGTCTGGGGCCTGGGGTTATTCTGGAGCGCCAGTGACCAGCCTTATCCCGAGGCAGCCTCTAGAGGGCGCCCACAGCTTCGCTAGGCGTGGCTGACGGCAGTTAAGGCCTCTGGAGGATCGCTTACTAGAGTCTCCTACTTCTCACAACGTGGGCTAAAGGGCTCTTTGTGGTGCAGGTGCTTGTAGAAGACAGCAGGGCAGAGGACTCGAAGCCTCCAGTTTTCTGGTCAAACTTGTGAGCCAAGTTTGACTGATGGTCTGAGTTTAATGAGTCTTTAAATGAAGCTTCCGAATAAGGACTTCAACATTAATCTGAACTTGGATTCAAATCCAGTTCTTTCCGCTTCTAGCTCTGTGTCCCTGAGACCATGAGCAAATCCTTTAACCTCTCTAAGCCTTAATTTTTCATCTGTAAAATGGGATTAATAGTACCTGCCTTCATAATTGTTGAGAGAATTAAATGAGGCACTGTAGGTAGAGCACTTAACATAAGACCTGGCATTCAGTGGCAGCAGTTACTGTTAGTGTGCAGAATGTCTGAGTACAAGGACTTTGTCTTGAACAGACTTTTGACAATGGCGTAGTTGGTGCTTGTGTAAGATAGCAGGGCAGAGGACTCGAAGTTCCCAGTTTTCTGGTCAAACTTGTGGGCCAGGACAGTGATGACCTGCATCTTTTGGTGAATACAGCACATTGAATAATCCAGGGGAGAACCAAGACTCTGGGGCTCAGAGAGCTATCTCCATATTTCTAAGCATAAAAGCCTCTTTTTAAAAACACAGAACCATGCAGGGGAGGGACTACATGGCAAGAAATGGAGGCCAGACTTAGATTAAGAACAAAACAAGAGGCCAGGCGCCGTGGCTCACGCCTGTATCCTAGCTCTCTTGGAGGCTGAGGCAAGTGCATTGCTTGAGCTAAGGAGTTGGAGACCACCCTGAGGAAGAGTGAGATCCCATCTCTAAAAAAAATAGCCAGGCTTTTTGGCAGGCATCTGTAGTCCCAATTACCTGGGAAGCTGAGGCAAGAGGATCACTTGAGCCTAGGAGTTTGAGGTTGCTGTGAGCTATGATGCCATGGCACTGTACCCAGGTTGACAAAGTGAGACTCTGTCTCCAAAAAAAAAAAAAAGAACAAAACAAGAGAATGGGGTTTGTCTTTAAGTGGAGCCTTGGTCTCAAAACATGACATGAGCCCTGTTGATAGTTTCTGCCACATCTCTTGAGGTTGATAATCATTAAGCTTTCCCAAGCAGTGAAAAGTCAAGCCATTGCTTCTATCATTTGTTCATTTCAACAAAGAGTCACCAAGAGCTTTTTGTGTGCCAGGCACAGTGCTATGTAGTGAAAGAGGTAGACGTGGCCCCTGGACCTAGGCTGGAGACAGCCAACTGATGCCTGTAAGGCCTAGACCGTCCTGTTTGTAGCCTCTTCCTTCAGGCAGCCTGTGCACTAGCAAGAGAAATTAAATAATTATTGTCCAGAGTGGCAGGTGAAAGGCCACTCATAGTAAGCTGGGACAGCCTGGGAGAGGTTCTGACTTGATCATGTGAGCAATGGAAAGCATTTTAAGTAAGAGAGTAACAGCATTTTAAAAATTGCTTATGGCAGCTGTAAAGTCACTTTCACCAGTGGCCACTTACCCATGTTTGGCTGTCACTCTTACCTAATTCCTAGCCCCACTCAGCTCATATCACTTCCCCAAGGAACTAGACAAGGGGCAGAGCCCTGATCATCTTCACAGCACAAGTCCCAAGAGCTGACTTTTACATCAGCTGTTAATTCTATCTACCCTGCAAGGAGGATGTCAGGGCTGAGTTTTTCTGGCCTCCACTGTTTCCCCTATGGCTACAGCGGTGGCAAGCAGTGTAAAAGTTTACACTATGTTGAAGAGTAACACTTCCTCCAGTGTTGAAGGAACATTGGAATCCCTGAGACAGGCTTAGTACTTGGCGTGAAGTAGTCGCTTCTCTATAAATATTTCACCTTATGAAGTAGAGCAGGGTGAAATAACTTACAGGTGTAGACTATTGCCCATGTGGTATGCCAGGAAAGGCTAATGGGGTGAAGGGACTTGGGCTACAGCTTGAGGAATTTCAGAGATCCTGATGATAATTCTGGGATCCTTTTCCCCTGGGTCCTGCTTTTTTCTCTGTAGGCTCTGATGCTGGTTTCTATTAGAAGGAGGCTGCTCACAGCTCTGCTGCAGGTTCAGAAGTGGCCCTTTCAATCTTCCAGAGATATGAGACTGGTGCAGTTCCAGGCACCCCACCTGGTGGGGCCTCACCTGGGCCTGGAGTTGGGGAATGGTGAAGGGGTCATCAACCTCAATGCCTTTGACTCCACACTCCCCAAGACGATGATGCAGTTCTTGGAGCAGGGAGAGACCACCCTTTCAGTGGCAAAAAGGTAAATCAGCAGGCAGCACAATCCTGCAGTAGCTGCCTTAGGCCCCCTCTCCCTTCTCCCACTCCTGTCCCTGCCCTAGGAAATAGCATCAGCAGGTATTTCTTTTGTAAGGGAACAAGGTAACCCCTCTTTCATTTTTTACCTGTTTGGTTAGTGAGCCTTAGAAATCTTATATACCAACATCTTCAATTTACAATGTGGAAAAGCTAAGTCCTAGGGAGGGTGATTATCCCAAGGCCACACATTTGATTCTGGAGCCAGGACTCTTACCTATTTCCTCTTACTGCCTTCTCTTGTGATTAAGTTCCTGCCTGCCTGAGTCTGGGACTAGGGGTCCTAAAAGGCATCTTGGGAACCCAAGGGAAGGATTTGGACTCCCAGCTCCTTAGAGGAGAAAGGACTACAAAACGGTTTTCCCTAACATTTGGTTCCTGGGTTTTGGCTAAATTAGGTCGGGGTGTCCCTTAAGCTGGAAGCCCTGTGGAATCTAGTTTAAGGAGATGATGAACAATAATTAGGACCACTTTAAAATATCACTTTCACCTATTAAATTGGCAAAAATACAAATATTTTGCAACTCACAGTATCATTGACAGTATATCCTCATACTGGCATACTCCTCAAAGATTGGGAACAACTTCCATGTCTCATTAGCAAATTAGGTGTATCTCTATAGTGCAAAACTGCAGCCATAAAAAAAAAAAAAAAAGAGGAAGCTGTCTATATATTGTTATACTTTGTTATGCAGAGATCTCTAAAATAGGTGTAGATAGCATGTGATCTTTACGTACAAAAGGGTATGAGGAGAAGAGTATCCACAGAATAGCTTTGTAGATCTAGGGGAGACTGGGTGACCAGAAGGGGTGAAAAAGAACTTTCTATTTATTCCCATTTGTATCTTCTGAATTCTCTTACATGGACATGAATTACCTAAGGCAGAAAGGAAATCAACAATGGTCTGATATCAAAGGACAATAGCTGGGCTTGTTTTCACCCTGACTCTGGTGGGTGATAGATCTAGAAAATATAAAAAAGCAAATCTTGTAGCTGCTGCAGGATCTCCCCAGCCTGCCACAGGATTGCCAACCTGCTCCCAGCGAGCCCCTCTCGCCTGCTCTGGTCCCTATAGAGCCCTGGCTGCCCAGTTGCCAGTCCTACCACGGTCAGAGGTGACCTTCCTGGCCCCAGTCACGCGGCCAGACAAGGTGGTGTGTGTGGGCATGAATTATGTGGACCATTGTAAAGAACAGAATGTGCCTGTGCCCAAGGAGCCCATCATCTTCAGCAAGTTCGCCAGCTCCATCGTGGGGCCCTATGATGAGATCGTCCTCCCACCCGAGAGCCAGGTTGGTGCCACTCCTACTGTCCTCTTGAGTCACTAGGGCCCATCACAAGAGTGCTCTGAGCTCTCCATTCAGCCTACAGGAGCCACCTCTTGCTTAATAGTCCATTAAACAGGAACTACAGGGGATTGATTATACATATAATAGTAACACAGTCCTTGGAGATAAAAAAATTAATTTCCATCTTTTCCTGATTACATAAGTAATATACCTTCATTGTAGAAAATTAATAAAATACAGATAAACATAAAAAGATTAAAGTCACCTTTATTTCCACTTCCCAGGGCTTATAATATTAACATTTTTGTATATCTTCTCTTCCTGTATGTATTTTTAATGTGTATATATGTATTACTTACCTTTTAAGACTCCATTATTTTTTCATTCCATTGAATATTCTAGGGTTACAGTGTAGTTTTCTGTTGTACCAGTGGCCATTGTTTATTCACTAGTCCTTTATTTCTGGATACTTTTTGGCTTCTATAAGTAAATATTGAATTGAACATCCTTATGTAGAAAAGTCTTTGCACATCCATTAATACATGATTATTTCTTTTGAATAAACTCTTAGAATTTGAATGGTGTATTATTTTAAAGTATAGGCAGTATTTTTAAAACTTTTGAAAAATTCTGCCAAATTGACCTTAAAAAATTTTGTGAAAGAAATTTATACCTCCACCAGCAGGGTAAGTACCCTTACTGACACTGGTTAGTTTTTCTCTCAATTCTTTTATTTCAGGAATGCCTTGTAACTATAGGAAAATTGAAAATATAGTACAATGAACACTCACATACTCTTAACTGATTTCACTGTTAATATGGTGCTTTCTCTCCTTCTTCCCCTGCCTTTCCCTTTCTTCCTCTCTGTCTCTCTTTTAAAGAGACAGGGTCTCACTCTGTTGCACAGGCTGAACTCCTGGCCTTGGCAGCACTCCTGCCTCAGCCTCCCAAGTGTAGGCATGATCCATGGCACCCAGCTTTCTCCCACCCTCCACATGTGCACTTACACTTTTAGGGGGCAGGTGAGGAGAGAACCTTTGAAAGTAAGTTGTAGACATTAAGACAATTCACTCATAAAACTTAAATATGCATCTGCTAAGAATAAGGACAATGGCCTGCATGACAATAATACCATTATCACAACTAAGAAAACTAACATGAATAATTTCTAATGTATAGTCCAATTAACCCAATTCCCAATCAGGAATACTTCCAATTACCCCTAAGATGACTTTTTTAATTTGGTAGCTTTTTAAAAAAATTATTTGTTGATCTAGTATCAAAGCCACATAATTTATAGAGTTCCATAGACTTTTTCTTAAAGAGCCAGTTAGTAAATACTAGGCAAAAACAGGTTTTCCAATGCTTGATCTCAAACAATTCCCCTGCCTTTTTCTTTCTTTTTTTTTTTTTTTTTTCAGATTATTTCTAGTTTATTTTTTTCCTTTTATTAAGTCATATACATATAGATCATGAATACATTTATGCATTTGAGCCCTGCCTTTCTCTTAAAAAATACAGTCAAGTTGTCCGTGGCATGTCCTATACTCTTGATTTGTCTGGTTGCTTCTTCATGATTAGATTCAGCTTAAGCATTTTTGTCAAGAGATCTACACAGGAGATGTACACTTCCCATCACACTCTACTGAGCGGCTTATGTCAGGGTTTGACCTCCTGGTTTACTTGATGTACACTAAATGTCTCCATTGTGAAGCTGTATTTCCATTGTTATTAATAACCTATCTATGGATAGTAGTTTGAGACCATATGATAATCTTATTTCCCTATGGCTCCTCATCCAGGGTACTGTGGTCATCCTTACCTGAATCCCATTATTTCACTGGGGATTGGAGAGAGATCACTTTTCTATAATGCCTTCTATTTTTATTAGCTGGCATGCTTCTATGAAGAGATGCCTCCCTCCCATTTTTACTCCTGTGCCTTTAGTATTACTGTGAATTCTTAGATTTTTTTATTCTGTTGGTTGTAATCCATCATTTGCCTTCTTTTTGCTACTCAGATGACCTCAATTTGGTCAGTGAAGGGCCTTCAAGTTGGTTCCCATCCCCATCCCTTTGAGCACTTCCTTGCTTTCTGGACAAGATATTCTAGGCTCGTCTTGCACTCTGTGTCTTGGACCTGGAATGAGCCCTTTCCTCAGGGAACCCAGTTCTTTTGAGTGGTGAATGGTATAAGAGACCAACATCTAGATGTCAGGTGTACTTACACTAACTCTGGTTAGGAGCAGTAAATATTTTACAGTTGCATTTTGCTGATTATAGGAGAAGCTGAGCGTTCTTTCATGTTTTTGTGGCCAGGTGTATTTCCTCTTTTTTGTGTGAATTGCTTATTCAAGCCCTTTGCTCACGTTTATTTTGGGATGTTGATCTTTTCCTTGTCATTAAAATGAGTTTACACTGAGGCACTTAGAATAGTACCTGGGACATTGTAAGGCTGCATACTGCTAGCTATTATTTCTCAGTATTTATCTTTTGTGGCAAGTATCCAGAGTGATTTTTATTTTTATTTATTTATTTATTTTTGAGACAGAGTTTCACTGTGTCGCCCTCAGTAGAGTGCTGTGGTGTCACAGCTCACAGCAACCTCAAACTCTTGGGCTTATGCGATTCTCTTGCCTCAGCCTCCCAAGTAGCTGGGACTACAGGCACCTGGCTATTTTTTTGTTGCAGTTGTTTAGCTGACCTGGGCCAGGTTCAAACCCGGCACCCTCAGTGTATGTGCCTGGTGCTGTAACCACCATGCTATGGACACCGAGCCTCCAGAGTGACTTTTAAACTCAATCCTCTAGATAGGTGTTTCTTTTCTGCAGTCACAGTGTGGGAACTGTGCCTGCATCCAGTGATGTTGCCTCCCACTGCCTATAATCTACATGTCTACAAGTTGTGCCTCCCACCATTTACTTCCTCTGGTTTGTGGTGATTGCAAATGTGGGCTGGCACCTGAGCCCTGCTGTATGAGGCCCAGGCCCTGAGCTACAGTGTACAGCCTCTCAGCACAGGAATGAGCCCTGAACCACTGCAGCTCACTGCTCTTCTCCTATCCTACAGGAGGTGGACTGGGAAGTGGAGCTGGCTGTGGTCATTGGGAAGAAGGGCAAGTACATCAAGGTAAGGTGGGAGGGGTGGGTTCCCAGGCCTGAGTGGAGCAGAGGCTTCAGCTCCTGCTGCTTCTAGTGCTGACCTTGTCTCCAGCACAGGGCTATCAGTTGTCCTGGCACTGGGAAGTGGTCAGCCTACCTGCTCCCTGATGCTGCCTTGCCCCTCGCCCATCACCTTTGGCTATCTCTGGCTACTAATGTGGAATAAAGGCTTTGAGATCCTTTGTTCTAGGGGTCGATGCCTGTGATGTAATTTCCTACATGGCCAAATTCCCTGCCCTCATAGGTCACAGATGCCATGGCTCATGTGGCTGGCTTCACTGTGGCTCATGATGTGAGTGCTCGTGACTGGCAAATGAGACGCAATGGGAAGCAGTGGCTGCTGGGAAAAACCTTCGACACCTTCTGCCCCCTGGGCCCTGCCTTGGTAACCAAGGACAGTGTAGCAGGTAGGTCCCTGGTCTTTGCCACACACACCTGCCCTTACACGAGTAAGCAGCACCCCAGCAGTGCAGGTGCAGGTATAGATGGAGCCCACCTACCCTGGCTGCCCTCTTACTGCTGACTCCATAGCGGGCAAGTCTCTCGGCCTCAGGCATCCTCCCCACACTCCCTACAGGGAGCACAATGGCAGAGGATGTGAAACTCCATGAAGTGAATCAGAACACCAATGAACTTATGGGTGGGTCAGGCTTCCTCTAGCTGCCACTGTCTTTAAGTTGGAGGGAGGCAAAGCTGGTGCTGAGCATTGTGGAGAATGGCTGTCACAGGCCTGGGTATTTTCCACAATAAGAGAGATGAGGGCAGCACCTGTGGCTCAGTGAGCAGGGCGCTGGCCCCATATACCGATGGTGGTGGGTTCAAACCCAGCCCCAGCCCAACTGCAACAACAAAAAAATAGCTGGGCGTTGTGGCAGGCGCCTGTAGTCCCAGCTACAGGGGAGGCTGAGACAAGAGGATCGCCTAAACCCAGGAGTTGGAGGTTGCTGTGAGCTGTGATGTCATAGCACTCTACTCTACCAAGGGTGATAAAGTGAGACTCTGTCTCTAAAAAAATAATAATAAGGGAGATCAGAGCAATGGAACTTCACCCAGCCACTGTGTAAACAGAAAAGCTCCAAATGCAGCAAAGACAGTGAGTACCAGGAGGAAAGTGGCTAAGAGCAGAGCACAGCCACCCATAGCACTAGGAAGATGTCCACATGAGTGAGCCACACTGAGGGCCCCAGTGCCTGGCAGCAGAAGTCAAATTGTGTTCCAGTTGTTCTACCTAAGGTGTGGAACACAAAGACTGCCACTGGGAAAGTTAAACATGCTAGTTAGCCAGAACACTCTTATGGACATTGCTTGTGCTGTCACCCTGATACTTTATAGATCCTGAGTCATTTTTGTAGCTACAGGTGTCAGCCTCTGCTGAAGACATACATCTGGGTTTTTTAATTTTTGTTTTTCAAAGCAAAAACACTAGCCATTTTTCTCTTCCCCCTTTAGAGCTGGGACATTTCAACTTATCCATGTGACTGCTACCTGGTACTCTTCTGGTGCTGGGGATGCAGGAAGGCAAATATTTATACAGAAAGTTCAGGGTAGAGTGTGGAGTCACCATGGGTACAAAACCCTTTTATCTGGCAAATCAAGAAGCCTCTTATAGTTTTGTTTTAGTAAATATGAGGAGGAGTGTGAGAGGAAGAAAAGGGGTAACCTCAAGGTGTTTTTTATTTCAGATCCACACAACTTAAAGATTTGCTGCCGGGTGAATGGAGAGGTGGTCCAGAGCAGCAACACCAACCAGATGGTGTTTAAGACGGAAGAACTGATAGCCTGGGTCTCCCAGTAAGTTGGATGGAGCTGCGTTGGCCAGCCCCCACCCCCCACACTCCTGGAGGATGAGCTGAGCCTGCCACTCCTGGGTGTGGCCCCTGGTCTTACCAGGTACTTTTGCTTTGCCCCAGGTTTGTCACTTTATACCCAGGGGACGTAATTCTGACTGGGACCCCCCCTGGTGTTGGTGTATTCAGGAAGCCCCCTGTTTTTCTCAAGGTAGGTTAGCTAAAAAAAAAAAAAAAAAAAAAAATGGGTGCAAGGACCCCTAAGACCTTGCAGACTTGAGAAATTCGGGTCTGTGTGTGTACGTGTGTTGGGCTAAATGGCTAAAACCCTCACGGCCTGCTCTGTTAACAGAAGGGAGATGAAGTCCAGTGTGAGATCGAAGAACTAGGTGTCATTGTCAACAAGGTGGTATGATGGCTCCTGCATAGGCCCTGGACTTAGGACAAGAAGGGGGCATCATCTATTCCCACTCAGCCCAGCACAGGGAAAGGCCCGATGCCAGATGTGGGCAGGTGCTGGCCCTTCAAGTCTCTTCTAGGCAGAAAGGAAAAAATGTTCAATAAACTTGTTAAACCAGAGCAGTAGCTTGACTTCTGTTATTGTTTATTGTCTTTTAGGGTTGGCTTCAGGGATGAGACGGGTCACTTTCTGGGGCTGGAGAAGGAGAGAATACACACACACACACACCAAAAAGACACTGATGGGCTTGGAAAAGATGACTCATCCAGTCCCCTTATTTATCACACAACGAAGAAAGCAAGAGACAGCAAGGGAAAGTCAATTCTCAAAGACTTTATAGTCCAGCTAAGGGTCTGCAGTCTCCTCTCAGTCTTCTGGCTGCAGGACACAGCCATATTCTGGGGCTAAGGAGTCTCAGCATAGGTTCCACCTTACAGTTCTAGCTACAAATGAACTGCCGGATGAACTGTTCCAGCTTGTCCTGATTGTCCCGGTTAGCAAAAGTAGGGGACAAGTGGAGCCTGGGGCCTGCAGGGCTGGGTGTCTGCTGCAAAACCTAGGCCATGGAGATGAGCTATGAGTATCCTCAGCTCAAGGATTGTGCTCACAGCCCAGGGGGTCAAGCTGGAAACCTCCCTTAGGTCTCAGTATGAGTGCAAATGCAGCCTCGTCTCAAACCACCCCTGATACCTCATACCTGGGAGAAAACAAGCCAGTTATTTGGAAGACTAAAAGGGGCAAGAAAAGTATCCAGCCTTCTCCAACCCATTGTCACACCTGGGAGATACCAGGCAAGTCCTAGGGTCTTAGTGAGACATCATCAGGGCCAGTCCTGTGGGGTAGTAGGGGCTCAGCTGGGCTTCCCTGGGCAGCTCTATCAGGAGGTAGGAATGGGGACAGGAGGATGGTGACACTGGCTTTTCTCACCCCTAGGTCTCTGAAGGTCCAGATAGCACTGATGGCAAGTTTTGGGTCCACACACTCTGGAAAGGAGAAAGAAGTCAAGGTTCTAGGTAGCAAGGGCAAGGAGCCACTGAGTACAGGCTTCTCTCTTCCTCTTTTTTGGAGAAGGAACCCAGGAATAGGGCTCAAGACTGAAGTGAAGACTATCGACACTGCAGTCTTCCTTCCCGGAGTTGGGCTGTAACTGGCCAGCAGGGGACAGCAGCCACCAGCAAAACCCACCCATCTCCAAGAGCCTGGCTTGGCTGCTCAGTACTCACCAAAGATACCTTCTTCCTGGGCAGTAGCCTGCAAGAACTGGAACAGCTGCTCTCTGTAGCCTGACTCTGCAGGGGAGAGAAGACCTAGACCCAGGGCCCTTCTCAGGCAGAGCCTGACCTGAGGACTGCAAGGGAAGGGAGAGCCTCACCAGTATCTGGCAGCTGGCCCTGGTGGAGGAAGGAGGCAGCCTGTGCAAAGGCCTTGAGCAGTGGGCTGAGCAGGCGGCAGAGGAAGAGGAAGAAGTCTGGGCAGCGTGACTGCTGGCTGAGCTGGAGGGGGCAGGCCAGGGTGAGGGCAGCTCCCCAGTGCCCTCCCCACCGCCTCCCTCTTGGGGTACCTTCTCCCAACACACCCTGAAGTACCGGCCCTCAGCCTCCTCGAAGTCATCACTGTCACTATCAGTAAAGTCCCCACTTGGTTTCCACAGCAGCTTTGCACTCAAACGCTGTCGCCCCGTGTCACAGGCTGGCCGGGAGCCTGGAGTCTGGGGGTCGGTAGAGCCACTGGTCCCTGACAGGCTGGCCAGGGATCAACCCTCACCCCAGACCAGGTACATGAGGGCAAAACCAGTAAGAGCAGACCTCCTAGGTCACACAAGAGAATGCCCAGATCCGTGCTAGGGCATAGAACCTGCTGGGCCAACTCTCAGGGTGAGAGTTGAGCATCCACCCTCAAGGACAAGAAATGTGGGGGCAGGAATGATGAGAGCAGAGAACCTTACAGGTACAGGTAGCCAATCCTGTCTGGGGAGACAAGTATGGGCTGAGGGCAGATGTGATCATATCCTGAGATCCTGAGGCACAGAGCTTTGACCTAGGCTTCCCTGCCACCGGGCCAGGGAGCTGCCCATGCTCACAGCACACACAGGGAAGAGTACACTAGAGCAGCCGGCATGCAGGGCAGGGGACTGGAGAAGGTAAGGTCCTAAGTAGGGGCTTTTTCCACCTGTCCTGCCTACCTCCTCAGCAACCAGGAGCCCACACTGGATGAGACGGTCCAGCACCTCCTGACAGTAGCAATAGGAAGACTGACAGGGCTGGGGAGAAAGAGGCACTGGTGTGCCCTCAGGAGAGCCAGGCACATGGGCAGAGGCCTGGCCAGAGGCAGGGCAAGGCCAGACCTACCACCTCCTGGCACCAAGAGAAGAAGGAAGATCCTGGGCCATGTGGGCTGTGGGAGAGGCCTGACCTGCAGCAGCAGCAAGTCCTGTGGCAGCAAATGTAGCAGCAGCAGGATCTGGCGGTACAGCTCATTCTGGCTCAGCAGCTCTACGCCCTGCAGCTCCCAAGGCCCCTCCGGTGGCACTCTGCCTGCCAGCAGCGCCCGCACAGCACAGGCTGGGGTCAAAGGGAATTGGGCATGAAAAAAGAGCTATTCCGCTTGCCCCTATGCACACATCCCACACAACCTGAGCCCTTGGGACTCACCGCCCACAGCCTCACTTAGGAAGGCAGGCAGCAGCTCAGCACTCAGACGTGCCAGGTGTGTGAGGCCTGGGCCAGGCCGTGGCACCACCAGCAAGTCCCCTTGATGGACACGCAGCAAGGCCACATGTGCTCGCAGCAGGATCAGTGTGTGTTGTACCAGACACCGCAGCTGTCCTGAGAAGCCCACATCAAAGCCACGCAGCAGAGTCTCCTCTGTCAGCCAGGAGAACTCCCCCAAGAGCTTCGACAGGAACACACCCTGTGTGGGCAGAGCAGGGCTGAGCAGGAGGGCAGCAACCCCTCACCCAGGTCCCCACCACACCATGTCCTACCTTTTGGTGTTTGAACAGCAGCAGTGTTGCCATGATGGCTGTGCTCATCACTGCTGAGCTTGCCACGCTGGCTGGAGTGTGAGTGGGGGATGCTAGTCAGGGGTTGAGGCCCAACAGACAGGCTCCTCCATCATCTGGTAAGTCTTCCCAACCACAAAGCCCCAACTCCACCCCAGGGAGGGAAAAAGTAGCCCCAGAAAAGTGGAATTATCACATACATGCTGAGAGCTGGGCCACAAGCTTGGAGACCTTCCTTAGATCTCTTAGAGCCTGTCCACAAACCCACAACCTCCACCATAAGAGGGGAGATACTGAGAATCCTATAAGCCCTCTTTGCAGCACTGTTAGGCCCCTGGCATCCATGACTCCATTTGGTTAACTGCATCCCCACTCTCAGCCACGGAGTGGGGGAGCCTGGACTCAGTATACCCATTTAGCTGCTCCCTCATGCCCTCCCTGGCTGCCCTGCTCCTCAAGAGTTCCATACTTCTTCAGATGTCCCAAGTGTGCCACAGAAGGAGGGTGGCTCAGGTCATATACCCACTTGGAAGGAAGGGTTCTGATGACTGGGTGACCCAAAGAGAAAGGGACAGTTCAGGGACCCACCCTAAAAGGCACAGATCGAGTTCCCCCTCACCATTCAGGATGTGACGGCTCAGTCTCCTGACTAGGAGCTGGTCCTCTTCCCTGAGGGCCAGGAGGGGCCCAGTTACTTGGGTCCACTCCTGCTCCTTCTCAGTGTCTGGGACAGCAGTACTAGGAATAGAGACACAGATCACAGGATGAAGGGACCAATCCTAAAAAATAGTTGTGGGGAAGCCCAGGGCTTTCTCAAAGTTGTTTCCCCAATCCCAGCCCTGGGTCAGGGGATGGCTGCCTTCCAGGCCCAGGTACCATACCCCACACTCAGACTATTGACTAAGTGAGCACCTGCTACTGCTCTAGATGACCCAAGGATATTTAGTGAGGGAAGGGTACTAATGTGTTTGTGTCTACTTGGAGAAGCAGCATCAGGCACACAAACTGGTGCTGAAGAGCTACCTACCTTGCCTGAGACCCGCACATGCCCTATGCCTACCATTGGCCTAGAACGATCGGCTGCAGCAGCTGCTCCAGGGTCTGCCTGCTGCCCCAGCAGCTCCTGGCATTGATGGTATATTCCTGCCCAGGAAAGCCTCTTAGGTGGCCTGCTCTGGTCCACCAGAAAACTTACACACAACACATATAAGGTAGGCAAGACAATCCCTGCAGTGGCTCTGAGGGCCAGGTTGCCAGAAGCCCCAAGACAGACCCCCATGTACTCCCAGCTTTGCCCAGCTGGCTCCATACCTGCAGGGAGAAGGGCTGGGCTAGATGCACTCGGACACAGACCCGGGGACTGCAGCCCCAACAGCTGCGCAGGCTCCTCAGGACAGCCAGAGCTCCTGTCCATAGCCCGAGGGGAACTGAGGCCTGTAAGCGGGGAGAGACTGAGTGCACGGGCCCACCAGTGGCACTGCTCTCAGGCAGGCATCAGAGCTGGCTGCCCCATCCTGCTCTCCAGAGGTCTCCTCTGGTCCCAGCATGCTCAACTTTATCTCAGGGCCAATAGGGTACATGCCCTAGCCCACTAAGCTCCTGTTTTCTCATCCATGAAAGAAGAAAAAAATCCCTCTGTAGCATGGTCTTTTGAGGATGACATAAGATGATGATGGTAATAGCCTTGACAAGTGCCACAGGACAAGTGTGGAGAGCATTCCTTTGTACCACCCCTGCCCCCAGCCCTAAGGGGGACTCAGCCATAGGACATAATATTGTGCTTCATTTTTGGAGCTGGTATCCAACTGGGGTCCCAGGGAACAGAAGGATCTCTCACATGATATATTTCACGTGGTGCATCTGGGACCAGGTCATAGGTAATAGCCACAGGCACCAGCATGGCATCTGGGACAATACCCCCCTGGACTGCCTGCACCACCAGTCCGAGCCAGGCCTGGCCCAGGGCTGACAGCCGTGGCCCCTGGACCCCAGGGGACTCCTCCAAGAAGATGAGCAGGGGCTGCCCACTGATGAGCAGCTGTTCCATGACCTAGAATTGGGGCAGGTGGATGTCAAGGCCAGAGCAGAACAGACTCCTGAACCCTTTGCCAGGGCCCATACACACCAATGGGGGCACTCACCGCATGGATCACAGTCCTTGCAAGGACCCCCTCAGAGCTGTCTAGGGAGAGGTTGGCCTCTGGGGGCATGAAAAGTCCTCCAAGCTTCCTTAGCAGAGCTCTGTGGGCCACAGGGCAGAGCCTAATTAGGGAAGGGGCTCTGGAAATGAAACTGGTCTGGGAGCTCGTGAGAGCCTTACTCCCCCAAAGATGAGCCTGTGTTCCACCTGGACACGCTGAGGCCAGCCATGTTCCTGGGACCTGTGGCAGACCCTCTGAGCCCCCAGGGCTGGGTTGGCATATGGCCAGGAGTAGAGAGGCAAGGAAGAGGGCCTTTGGGAAGCTGCTGTCAGCACACCCCCATTCACACCCCTGCCCCAGCCTGAGACTCCTCCCATGTATGTCTAGGGGCACAAAACTTTACCTGAGGGTAGGGGAGCAGGCATGGGGGTCCCAAGCCACACGGAGCACACCTAGGCCCTGGGACAGCAGCACGAAGGGCAGCAGGAGCCCATCCAGTAGGGACTTGTGAGTAGAGAGGAGGATGAGCGGCAAGCCCTGCTCCGGGGAGAGCCAGAGGGAAGTGCCAATTTGCCCTCAACCTGAAGCCGCAAGAAGCCAAAACCCAGCATCTCCAGACCCAGGGCACCCCCAGAGGAAGGGCAGAGGTGAAGATTCAGCTGAAGAGTTCTTCCTCTGAGCACATTTCCCAAAAGTAGAGGAGCCTTTTGACAACTTTTAAGTTAATACGGAATTGATGTAATGGTTGTTAAGACCATGATGAAAAGACGTTAGAGGAAGTCCCGTGGGAGCAGGACCATGAGACATAAAGAAAAAGTCAGCAAAGAGCGGTGGATTTTTCTCACCAGCTGATGGGGCTGGTCCCAACTTAAGGGCTTGGCCCAGCCTCTGCTCCCGCCATCCCAATGGAGGGAAGGCCTTACCGCCTGGGTGGCCTGGTGGACCATCTTCATCTGACCCTTGTGGAGTTGAACATTCAGGAAGAGGCAGTTCAGGAACCTCAGCAGCACCCAGCTGCACAGCCTGGGGAGTGATGCATGGCCTGAGGTGTGGCAAGGACATGCAGCTCGGCCCCACAGCCTCTCAGAGGGCCACCCAGCACTCCTCCAGGGTAGGCATTATTGTTGTCATTTCACAGAAGAAAGTGAGGCTCAGGGAGGCTACAAAACTGCTTAAGAAGTAGCGGTGCTGGGACTGGAAGCGCGGGGGGGGGGGGGGGGTGTCTGACACCAGAGCCCATACCGGAGAAGCACTGATACTCTGCCTAGACCTTGTGGTGCAGCTGCCTCGCACCAGAGCATCTGCCATTTACCTGAAAGGAGACTAGAAAACCAAGCCTTTCTCCAGGCAGAACCCAACCTAGTCTTTGCAAACTTCTGGAAAAGGTGGAGTAAAGGGGAAGGATTAGAGATACAAGAAGTGGGTGTGGAGGGGGGGGGTAAGTGCAGTGGCAAAGTTCCTGGCAGATGGGTGGTTTATCTAGAGGCTCAAAGTGGGAGCCAGCTTTAACTGAGGACAGATGTACAGACACAAATAGTGGAAGATGTGGTGGACAAGCAGCAAGACCCCATCTGATGCTTCTACTTCTTCCTTAATCTGCCCTCACAAGGAAACCAGTCCAATACCATGTGCTCCTCCAGCACTGTTTGGCTGAGCAGGTGAAGAAAAGGCAGCCAGCTGGTTAGTGCCCAGTGACCCCTTCACAAGAGCATTATTTTCATGATAAGCCATGGAATCAGAGCTAGACCAGGAGGGAAGGAAACTGGGAGTGGCTGGTGGCTGGTGTAAAGGTCGGCAGGTCAAGGGACTACTAGTCTCAACAGAGCTAAGGAACTGTCATAGCAGAGGGTTACTGAAGGTCACTAGCAACCTCTACTTTCTGTCCTTGCTCCATTGACCTCTCGCCACTTTCAAGACAGCTAAGCCTGACACACGCAGCCCTGAGTCCTCCTTTCCTCAGTGACTCATTCGTCCCTTTGTCTTTAAACCTAAGCTAAAACTGTGCAAGCTATCCCCAGCCTCTCATCTGAGCTCCAGACACACATGCACCTACCTGCCTTCTCTGTCTCCACAATGCCAGGTATGGAAACTCTCCATCCCAAACATCCTTCTGGAGTCAACTCACTTCTCCCTATGCCTGTCCTCCTCTATACATGCCACCAGGAACTCCTCTTTGCCTCACTGTCCCCATCCCACTATCCAATCCATCAGGGAGCCCTGATAGCATCACCTTGATATCTCAATCTGCTTTTTCCAGCCTCTACTGTCCATCATCATGTCTCACCTCGACTAACAGAACAGACTTCCAGATGGCTTTCTGGTCTCTACTATTGACCCTAATTTACCATGCTGTCACCTCCTGCTTACAACTTTTCAACTGGTTTTCACTATACTTAAGTGATCCGATCCAAACTTCCCACATGGCCCTGCATGATCTTGTTGCTTCTGGCTCTCAATTTCACCTCTAGCAGCTCGCTCCTTCTCACGTGCCAGCTTTCAGCCTTATCAACTACTGAGCAAACCGAGACCTTTCCTGCCCAGGGCCATAGCTCAGCTATTCCCTCTATAAGACTGTTCTCCCTGTTCTTGTACCTCCACAGCTGGCCCCTATTTCTCCTTTTGGCCCTGACTTACAATCTCTTCCTCCTCTTCCAGGTATTCTCAGGTCTGAGCCCATGTTCCTTCCTTCTTGCAGTAGTGCCTATCTCTGTTCACCCCTCTGTGGCCTGCATCTAACAGGAGCTCAGACCTGTGCTGAAGACATGTGGAAGGGGAAGCAGGTGGTAAAAGCAGGCTGCAGACCACTCAGGTAAACATCATCCACCTCTCCAGAGGGGAATCTAGCTCTTCCCCAAGCCCAGCTGACACTTGTTCTCCAGAAAGCCAGAGGCCCTTGCTCAAGGGCAAGTGCCCCTCAGTGCAGAGTTACCTGAGCAAGAAAGGCTGGGGTGAGGCCTGGATGTGGCCCAGGATGTGCTGGACCTCTTTCTTCACAAGGTCGGACACCTGGCCTTCTCCGGCTCCTCCTGGGGTCTTCCCTGAAAGAATTTTCTGTACCCTGTGCGGGGAGGAGTGGTGTTGGGCTGGGGAAGGCCTGAGGTCTATCAGATCACCTCCCCAGGGCACAGCCTCTAGTCTTCACCCTCCTTCTTTAAGGAAGAATCCCAGGAAAAGCTAATGCTCTAGAATCCTTGCAGCAGCCAGCCCTCTCAACCACCACTGTCTGGAGCCTTTGTCATCCCTTTCAGGGTCCCAGAATTGCCAGCAAGACCCCAGTCCCTGTCTCCTCACCCAGTGCTTTCCACAATCTTCTGAGACATGTCCTGGCAGGAGGGTATGTGCTGCTCTAGGGACCACAGAAAATAGCAGAGCCTCCGAACCAACCAGCCCCGGAACCTGGGCACAGCCCCCAGAGTAGGGGCAGAAGATCCATCAGAGAGGCCCACCCCCACTAGGGTCCAATGAGGACTATTAGATCAGAAAGGCATCACACCCAGTCCTGAGTCCCAGAACACCCTAGCAGGAAGAGGAATCACTGCCCCATCTGTGCCCCATTCCCACTCCTCTCCCCACTGAATCAGGTACAGGTTCAGGGCCTGACACACAGCGGGAAGGCCACCCAGGCTCACAGAAGAAATGCAGAGGAGCTCCAAGATAACCTCTCCCCACATGCCTGGGTATGGAGTAAAGAACAGGGGCCCTTCTTTTTCCATGGGAGAAAGAAAATGGCATCACAAGGCAGAACCCCAGCGGCCCTTCCCCCAAGAGGCCCTATTGCCACCCTGCCCGCCACCCTGCCCTCCACCCAGCTCTGACTACCTGGTGTTCTCCTCCTTCACCAGGATCACACTGCAGAAGCCTAGATCCATTATGCTTCTGTGAAAGAGGGACTCCTGCCAGAGAGGGGGCAAGGACAGCATGTCCTGGGAGGCCTTTGCAAACTGGCAAAGAAAAGTCCTTGCCCTGCCCCTCTGGACTCTGACTGATGGTCTAATAAACCTTCCAGGAAAAAAGATTATAGCACAGAATTTCCCAAAAGATGTATGACCCCAGATCCTAATGATGGCTCAGGAAAAAGGGGTTCATACTCAAAATAGAAGTCCTATATCGGTACAAAGTCACCCTCTTTGAGAGTGTCATGTTAAGTCTCCAATAAGTTCTCTTCTCAAATGGCAGAGAATTAATACCCTAGACCTCCATCAGAAATCTAGGCCTCCTCAGACCTGCACATGGCATAGACCAAAGAGAGGTCTTCAAGCATGGGTTGAGCACTGGAGAAGTCAGAGTGAGCAGCGTCCCCAAAACTGAACAATAGGACTTAGGCAGCCCTCTGGGCACACCTTACTGCCCCTTAGGTCCCTCTACACTTTCCCCACCCAACTCTCCCAGGCCTGGGGGCAAGAAGCCCAGCAACACAAGCTATAACAGTGCACCCAATCTCCCAAAAGATAAAAGAAAAAGAGAGGCACAGAGCAGCAAAGGGCCAAGCTTGGAAGGACATAGGAAGCAGCAGCTTCCTAGAACCATGGCTCTCAGAACCAGGCTTTCCAGGGTGGCTGTGGCCCCACTATCACTCACCCAGCTCTTGGGGGTACAGGTCTGGCAGCAGCGACCCACAAAGGGACGATACTTCCCCAGGAATGGGGTGACAGCCTCCAGCTTCATCCCAAAGCCTGAGGAAGACAGGCTGGTCTGGAAAAGGACCACCAGGAGAGGTAAGAGGACTCAAAGTCCTTGGCAGAGGGAAAAAGGATCCAGCAGTGAGTGGCATTAGAAGGAGGGTAGGGTAGAAGGTATTCTAGGAATGGGCGGGGCCACACTACCTCCCGGCCATTGTGGCTGCTCCTCTGCTGGGTTTGAAGTCTGCTTTCCAACATGGTGGCTATAAGGGCCTGTAAAATCTGGGAAACAGTCACTTCTGCCTTTCTCCTTCTCTCTACAGGAAACTGACCTAGGGAAAAGTGGGAAGATAGAGCCATATGGAATCTGAGCCATAACCCAGGGGTTTCTTGGTTGACTTCAATCCCCTATCCCCAGGAGGCACAGACAACACCCAGGCTAGATGTGAGCAGAACCTAGGCTCAGATCAAAACCTTGCTCCACACCCACTGGTCCCACCAAAGAGCCAGCTTTCCTGGTCAGGGGCTCCCTGGGCCAACATGAGGGGAAACAGTTGTCTTATCATCAACATCCACCCTGCCATATCCCAGCACAGATGGGAGCTATACTGGATGTTCAGATCCCTTCTGTGCAAAGGGAAAGAACAAGGGCTAGATTGGCAGAATGGAGGCATGAGACTGCCAAAGAAGAAAAGAACCATCTCTATGAGGCGACCAGGTCCTGCTAAGCTGCTCTCTCTCTCCTTCTTCCCCTCCCCACCAGAAGACAGCCCTTTATCCACTCGACTAGATGGGGGACAGAAGACAGAGAAATGCCAAACAGACCTGTTCCCAAGGAAATGTTCATCCAGTTAGGGAGAAGATAGACTTTTCCATAATTGATCCCCACTCATGAAACAGAAGACATCATTTGGTATCTCCTTAGTCCCCCTCTTCCCACCATAATATTCCCCTGAACTATCAAATATCTATGTTCTATAAAACAGCACTAAATCCCTCCTGGACCCCAAACTGGGCCCTATAAAAGCCCTCTATATTTCTCATTGTGTCCCTGATGAGTAGGCCAGTTGAATTATTTACATATTCCCTGCCCCACACATCAAATGATGGACATGCCCACCTGGGAGTGCCTTTTCCCTTCCCAGCCACCCATCAAATTCTGCACATGGCTTTAAGTCCATGATGACCTGGAACACCCTCCTCTTGATTCTCCCTCTCCTTCTTGGGATCCCTAGCCCAAGCTTACTAGGCAAAGAGCCAAGTGAAGCCATCTTTCAGGACTAAAGTTTCACCTCCCCACAGCATCTGAACATGTCTTGCAGGCAAGGGCTACAAATGACTCATCTCTGTATGTCCAGCAGATGGGCCTACATGAAAGAGAGATCCAGGAAGAGCTAGGTGACTGACTATAACTTCCTCTCCAAGAATTCCTCAGGCTTTCCCCTTCTTTCCTCAGTAAATTCAGTTTAGAACCACAAAGCCAAGTAGTAGCAGGATCACAATTTCTGCAGTGCACAGGTTCTGAGGGACTCATCCTAAAGGCCCTATTTTGAAAATGTTCTCATAGGCCCTTTCACAGACATGGCACTGGGAGAGCAGCCTGTGGGAAGTCCTGCCTGCTTTATAAGGCACTCCCAATCCCAAAATCTGACCCCACTAGACCTGTGCTACCCCTAAACAGGCAGAGTAAAAGTGGTAATCCCCATCTACCAATTAAATCACACAATCCAGGGATCAGTTCTGAGATCCACCTTTCTAGCACCCAAGTCCCCCAAACAGTGACTTCTGTCCGTCTGTAACTCCCGTGGGGATGTCCCCTCCCCTGCAGGACACTTAAAGCAGAGGTTGCAAATTGGCATCCCAGGGGCCAAATTTCAAATATTATTCATATATATATATACTGACTGTACAATATGCTAAAATTGCTTATGCTTATTCATATGCTTATGAATTAAAACAAACATTTAAAACTAGAGACTTTGGCTCGCGCTTGTAGCACAGTGGTTACAGCACCAGCCACATACATTGAGGCTGGCGGGTTCGAACCCAGCCAGGGCCAGCTAAACAACAATTGACAACTGCAACAAAAAAATAGCCCAGCATTGTAGAGGGCACCTGTAGTCCCAGCTACTTGGGAGGCTGAGGTAAGAGAATCACTTAAACACAAAAGTTTGAGGTTGCTATGAGCTGTGACGCCAGGGCACTCTACCAAGGACAACATAGTGAGACTCTGACTCACTAAAAATAAATAAATAAATAAATAAATAAATAAATAAATAAATAAATAAATAAAATAAAATAAAACTAGAGACTTTGATACATACATACATACATATACCCAAATCAGAGTTTACAGTTGCTGTTGTAAAGAAATTTGCAACCTGGCATCTCTGAACAAACACCCCGCAGGAGCCCAGAGGCCACCAGATGCTTAGCCCACAGCACGAGCCCTGCCGTTTGCCACCACATTGATCACACCCGGTGTCTGCCACTGTGCACATGTGAGCAGCGTGCAGTCCTCCATCCAAGGATGAATATCTAAACTCGTTATTCTGTTTGCAACGTTTGTGCCCTACACAGAACCACAGAGAATTTCCCCTTTAAAGCTCTGCTTGAACTTGACCTCTTCCCCCACAGCCCCTGTCTGGGAGGCCCCTCAGAACCCAAGTCCCTCTGAAGCACCTCAGAGCGGACGAAAGGGCATCCGCCTGCCCCAAGTCTCTCTGGGTCTAAGGTGAGGGGCTGCTGAAGGCATTGCAAACCAGGGCTCTCCAAGGCTACCCACCCCCACGACCATGGGTCCCCCAGAGGGACTCATTTACGCTACTGGCCTTGAACAACCGGGGTTCTATCCCGTCTAACACCTGCCAGTCCACCCTCCTTCGCCCCCCCCCCCCCCAAGACCTGCCAGCCCAGCTCCTGAAGCGGAAAAGTCCCGAAATGATCTCGGGCCTAGTCCAACCTGTCCCAGCTGAGAAGCAGCCCCGGCGGGTCTCACCTCACACCCACAGCCAACTCCCGCCAAAGCAGCCGCGCTTGAGAGCCAGCCGGAAAGCGCAGACTGGCGTCCCCTGCGCAGGACTCCGAAGCAGCCCTGAGAGCCAATAGAGACACACGCTAGGCCAGAAGCCCCTCCCACTGGCGCCCCGCTCCACCCCATGAGGAGCTACAGGCCCTGCGACACTCACCCATTCACACGTGACCATACGCTGGGCGGGGCCTGCTCACCTTCCCAGACGGGCCTCGAAGTTGGTTGGGGTTCCGTCAGCATCCGAAGGTTGGAGAAGGGCTCTTGCTTAGCAAGGTTCTAATGAAAGACGTTCCTAGGGCGTACACTTCGCCAACGTGAAATTTAGGGTTTAGCAAAATTCTGAGTTGGGGGAGATTAGGAAAGAACCACTGTTGGTTCATGAAAAACAAGTCAGGCCTCCCCAGGGTCATTTCCTTTGTTAAAGAGAACTCGAGAGTCGTAGTCAGAGACCTGCTGCAGCCGCAAGCTGCCTAGGTTTCAGGTGGGCCTATGACCAGTGTATTCATTCGTGTGATTATTTGATTAATGCCCAGCTCCCGTGGTCCTAAACTCCATGTGAACAAAGATCTTACGGGTTCATTCATCTTTTGACTGTGTTCCCAGCGCCCAGCAGGAGACTACCAAGAGGTAGGCAAGTAATATAGAATAAGTGAACGAGGGAACGACTGTGCTTTGTTCCTGCTCTGCCCTACGTGCAATGAGCTCACCTGATATGCCGGAGGATTCCATAGTTTCAGAACATGTGACTCTGCAGGAGCAAAGGCATATATGAGCCTGCTTGGGCCCATGGTAGCAGAAAACAGATTAACATCCCTCCCTCCTCTGACTCACCACCCCTGATGTGACTCCTCTACCTTCCCCCTCCAGGATATATCCATCTTTCTCTCTTCTTTTTGCCCTTTTTGTGCCTACCCAGGCTGCATGTATGCATCCACTCTTTTTAACCCAGGTTTGCAATGTTCTAACAGTATCTGTGGAGTCCATTTCGTGCCCTGTCTTATCTTTCTTTTGTATCTAAGTGCACTGGCCACAACACCCTGAGATTTTGAGACTGAAAAAAGAAAAACATCTTTATTTAGCAGTTGTAAGTTGCCTCTTAAGAGGGCAGACTTGAATTTACATGAGGGCTGCCTCCTCAGTTCTGGGAACACCACCAGTATAGGCACTAGAGTTTTGCAGTTGTGAACATGTTCCTAGCACTGCTTCTTGGGGAGATCTAATGCTGAGGCGAGGCTGGAAAGTTGCACAGATTATAATGGCAGAGACCAGGTCTGTCATCTAGCAGAATTGCTTCTTTGGAAGAAATGTGTTTTTTGTGGTGGTTGTTGTTTGCTGCAATTTGGGTATTTGAAAAGAAGCATGACTTCTCAGACCTAGATCTTAGTCAGGGTACAGAGGACTCAGTGGCCTCTCCTTTGAGCATTTTGAAGAAGATACAGAATTGCAGTGCACCAAGACTTACAGGCCAGCTGCCATGCAGACTGACTGGGACTGACCTGACCCTGAGAGAAACAGAAATTCAACTGGGCTTGTTCTGCTCCACCTGGACTGGAATCCAGGAGCCCCACCAAATGCATTCCGGCCAAAATGCATTACCCAAAATGTCTCGATGCATGAAACTGACTCACGGAACCCAGAGGGACAAAGGCCCTTCCTGTGGTTGTGGGGCATTGAATACAATAGCAGGCCTTCCTGCTGTACATCATCTGAAGAAAAGGGCTCTGTTCACATTAAACAGAGAGGCTTCTTGCCCATCTCTCTGGTGATCACCAGGGGGGCTGGGGAAAGGGAGATGTGATGGTTAATTTTAGGTGTCAACTTGACTGGCTCAAGGGATACCTAGATAGGAGGTAAAGTGTTATTTCTGGGTATGTCTGTGATAGTGTTTCTGAAAGAGACTAATGTTTGAACCAGTGCACTGAGTAATAAAGATCCATCCTCACCCAATGTGGGCAGGCACCACTGAATCAGTTGAGGTCCTGTATAGAACAAAAAGGGCAGAGGAAAGGTGAATTTGCTCTTTCTCTCTCTTCCAGAATGTGGGCACCCATCGTCTCCTGTCCTTGGACATCAGAACTCCACATTCTCTAGCCCTCAGACTCCAGGACTTATACCAGCATCCCCCTAGGTTCTCGGGCCTTTGAACTTGGACTGAGCTTTGCCATTGGCTTCCCTGGTTCTCCAGCTTGCAGAAAGCATATGGCGGAACTTTCAGCTTCTATGATTGCATGAGCCAATTCCTGTAATAAATCCCCTCTCATCTGTCTGTCTGTCTACCTCTTCTATTGGTTCTGTTTCCCTGAAGAACCCTGACTAACACAGGAAATGTGTACAAAGGCCTCTTTCTGAGACACCCGACTGTAGGCCCAGGAACTCTGAGCACAGCCACCTTTAAAGGTTAACCATTGATTGTGCTCTATGTTGTAAATTTCATACTTTATTCCAGAACTTTCTATGAAGTATTGTTAAACATTGCAGAAAATCACATCTGAAAATATAGAAGTAGCATTTGAGTGTTGGTAGCAAAAGAATGGGAAAATTGATGCTGGCAAGCTGCCAACAGACCCCACATAGGCTACTCTCTCCCTAACCAAGGTTAACAGCTCTAATGGTAAAAGCTTGATCCAAGAGGCTGGGGCAGGGTAGATGGGTGGGGAATCTGAAGTCCTTTTATAACATTGGGAATCTGGGATTCCATGAAGACTAGGGACAAGTATGAAAAATTAATTTGTGAATGGCCTGGTCATGCTACAGGCCTCTGTCCTCCACTTTGCCAACTTTATCAACAATTTGGATAATGACCAGAAGGCAGGTTTAGTCTTCTAGCAGATGCCGTAAAATAAGAAGGAATAACGGGTACTTGACAAAATTAGGATCCAAAGATATTTTGAGAAAAGGGGAAAAATGATCAAAATCAGCCCCCTAACAGTATGGTGATGCCTGAGAAGTGACCTTTCAGTGGAGTGAGCACAGAGCTGGACTTCTTGTTAAAGTCTCTGTCCAGTGGGACTCTTTTCCTTTCCACTGATTCCAATTCAGATAAACTCACATCAAAAGATAAGTGGCTGACTCATGTAGTTGTGTTAACTTCAGGCATGGCCAGACCCAGGTGTCTGAAGTTGTCAGGTCTCTGATTGTCGCTCATGTATCCATGCTCTTTGTGTTTGCTTGCTTTTGTTCCTTCCTGAAGCCTCTTTCCTATAAAAAGATGACTGCCCACAACTTACATGCATCCTCCCTTCACAGCCTCAGTAGAAAGAGACTTCTTGGGTTATGTCCACCCAAAGAACAGCTTTTGTAACAGGATGTTCCTTGCTGTTGCCTGGCTTAGCTGAGAATGGAGGGAATGGCGCTGAGGAACATTCTAGATCTACTCTTTCTTCCTCCCTGGAGATTTTCTCCCTAGCTTTGACTTAGCAAACTCCATCCCTTGCCTGCTAATTGGTAGGTAGGAGTAGAGTAGGAGTGTAGACACCCTCTGCAAGTAGAGTCATCTCATGCGTTTGGGAGGGGTGGCCTAATATATGGAGATTTCAATTCTCCCTAAATTAATCCATAACTTCCTATAACGCCAATACAAATTCCAGCTTTATAAACTTACTCTGAAATACCTGAGGAGCTTGACTCTCTCTGAAGAGACTAAAGGGGGGTGGGGGGGATATGTGAGAAGGAATAAAGGTCCACAGATGCCAAAGTAAAGGTGGTATTGACATATGATAAAGACATTGTCATTGCTATGCAATATGATGATCGTGAAAGACAACTCACTGGGTCAGCATGGAGAATTTCAAGGTGGACCTCTAGTCATAAGGAAACTTCTTATACCATAAAAGGTGCATCACTTGCCAGTGGGAAAGAGTTGTTTTTCTTTCTTGGGAAAACTCTGATTTACTATATGGAGAAAAATAATGTAATCCCATCCGAGATTTATGCTCAGATGATGGATTAAAGGATCAGTGTGAACAAAGTGTGATATCAATAGAAAAAAAAAAAAAAATGGGCTTGGCGCCTGTGGCTCAAGTGGCTAAGGCACCAGCCACATACGCCTGAGCTGGCGGGTTGGAATCCAACCTGGGCCTGCCAAACAACAATGATGGCTTTAACCAAAAAATAGCCAGGCATTGTAGTGGGTGCCTGTAGTCCCAGCTACTTGGGAGGCAGAGGCAGGAGAATCACTTGAGCCCAGGTGTTGGAGGTTGCTGTGAGCTGTGATGCCATAGCACTCTACCCAGGGTGACGGCTTGAGGCTTTGTCTCAAAAAAAAAAAAAAAAAAAAAAAATGCTACAACCTGGATGAACCTTGAGGATATCCTGCCAAGTGAAATAAGCCTGTTACAAAAAGACAAATACTATATGATTCTACTTATATATCTAGAATAATCAAATTTATAGAAACAGAAAAGTTGCAAGGGGTTGGGGCAAAGGTGACATAGGAAGTTAGTATTTGGTGAATATAATATTTCAGCTTTGCAGAATGAAGAGTTTTTGAGATTGATGGTGGTGATACGGGACAAGTGGCATCTCAGCCAACTTGTGGAGCTGGGGGGCACAGACTGGCTGCCTCTGCCTTGACGGTGTTGGTGCGGTGACAGTGAGCAGAGGAACCAGCGGGCTGGAGGGTAGGCAGGGGGGCCCCATTCCTAGGCCTGGGAATGGCAGGGATTGTAGCCATTCATTCACATCCCAGACATGTCCCAGACATGCTGTCCCAGACACACTAAATGTAACCACAGAGAGTCCCAGACACCTAAATAACTACAAAGAGTCTGAGATACATCACAGAGAGTCCCAGACAAGCTAAATGTAACTACCAAGCCCGCTAAAAGAGAAACAGAGAACTTTTCTCTCCCAACTTGGGTTTTCTCTCCCTGCCAGGAGCTCTGGTGTTTTTGTATTCTTTTCTGTAAATAAATCCTGTCTTACTGGTCCGCGGATTTATTCTTCAAATCACCGAGACCAAGAACCTACTGAAGACAAAATTCCGGTATCAGTGGTAATAGTTGCACAACAATGCAAATGTATTTAATGCTACTGAGTACTTAATAATGGTTAAGATGGTAAATTATATGTGTGTTTTACCACAACTTAAAAAACAATAAGACATCACCTCCTTGTGATGGTAGATCTAAGATGAGCCCCAATGCACAAGCCTTTATATAATCCTCTCACTTTGCATGTGGGAAGGACCTGTAATATGGCAAAGGCGATAGTTATGCTATATGGAAAAGGGGAAAGCAATTTGCTGATGTAACTAAAGCTCCCTTATAAGTTGACTTTAAGTTGATCAAAAGGGAGAATATTCTGGGTGGGTCAAACCTAATCAGGTGAGTCCTTTAGAAAAGTATATAAAGGTCAGAAACTATCCTGCTGACCTTGAAGGTAAGTTGGCTTGAGTTCTACAATCACTCAGAAAGGATTCTGCCACCAATGAGGCATCTCGGAAGCAAGTTTTTCTCCTATTAAGTCTCTGATGAGAATGAAGCCTGGTTGTCATTCAATGGTCACTTGAGCAAAGGATCCAGCTAAGCCATCCATGCTCCTGCTCCTGGCCCATGGAAAATTGGAGATGAAAACATGTGTGTAGCTTTAAGCCACTAAATTTGTGACTTAATTTTGTCGCTTGTTACATAGCAATAGAAAGATAATGCAATCTATTAATATTGAGCAAAACTTAATGAGGTAAAGACCAGTTGTTTGTGTAGGGTAGGGATGTGGGGATTTGGGGGGCGGGGGGACACTGCTTGCAGAGGGATTTTGGCCAGTACTATGAGTCCTTGCAACCTTCTGTTCCATTTCCAAGGCTAATTGCAAAAGAAATTGATTCAGGTCCACACCAACACGTACACTGCAGAGTTCTTTGTGGGGTGTGGTGGCTGGGGCCGAGGACAACCTACATGTCCATCTCAGGGAGAATGGAAAGGCAAAATGGAAACGGTCCGCCTTGGAGAATTATGCATAGCAATATGGATGAACCTTAAAACAATGCTGAGTTGAAAAGTAAGAAAGGACATGAGAAACAAACACTATCATTTGCAAAGATAACAATCACACAAAGACAATATCCATTTTGCAAGAGCACTTAAAAGCAGGATGAAGGGTTGGGGGGATAAAAGACTGATGAGCATGTTGCCTCTGCAGGGGCAGGGAATGGGAGCAGGGTGTGGAGATAAAAGAATAAATAAAACAAGAAGACTGTTACTCGCCTGAAGATGACAATAGCCGAGGAGTTTGGCTCAACTTGAGAGGGTAATTACCTGCACCTGGACTGGGGACAGCCAGCACAGCAGCAGTGTCCACTCCTGCAGAAAGAGGGTTCTGCTGCAGGTAGGGAACAGCAAATGCTAATGAAGTGGGTGTGTTCAGCAGCAAGAGCAATAAAGGAGAGATCAGTTCAGCCTGAGAGGGACATGTACCTTTATGTTATAATAACTTTCCATTGCGAGTGGCAGACAGTCGGCTCAAATTGACTTTTTTTTAAAAAAGGGTATTTTATAGACTGAAGTGACTGTAAAGTCCAGGGTAGGTTTCAGGCATAGGTAGGTTTTGGTGCTCAGATAACATTCTCAAGATGGCCCCTGATGCCTTTCCAAATGCTTGTCTCTGTGTAAGTTTCATTCTTAGGCTGACTCTCTTGGGCGGCAAAGACAGTCCTCAACAATGCCAGGTGTATACTCTCCAGCTAACAAACCAGAGATGTGAGAACCCCCTTCCCAGAGGTTTCCGTAAAAGCCCCAAGGCTGACTCCTTTTGGCCCAGAAAGAGTCACATACCTGAACTAATCCCTGATGGCCCACTGGGCTACATAACCTGCAGACAGTAAGGGAGTCCAAGTAGGCACCAAGCAGGCCAGCAACATGAACAGGGAGTCCTGGGAAACAAAGCTGGAAATGCAGAAAGTGTAGTTCCTGGGCTTCCCAGCTCAGACACGACAATCCCTGGGGACAGCAGGGACCATTGCTGTCTCGCTCAACTTGGCAGCTAGTGGTAGGTGGTCAGGGGAGGGGGAAAAGGGGAGACTTTGAACATTCCCTCCTAGAAAGAAAATGCCTCCAAAAAGTGCCTCCCTAGGCCCTTCTGGCTGCCAAAGAGTCCCTTTCCCAGACATCAGGAAGGCTGAAGGGCTGAGAGTTTTCACTGGGGAGCGCACCCATGGGGGCCTGGGTCATTACAAAAGAGGGCCCGTGTGCAAGTGAATCCGTATAATCAGTAGCCAGAAAAGTACACTGGCCTGTATTCACCCTGGCTGGGCAAGCAACCGGGAGATAGAATGGTCACACTCCCTCCACAAAAGCCTATTTTGGCCTAGCCCCAAGGTGTGAGGATTCTCCAGAACTTAACCACCAGTCTTTCTGCCCCACCTGGCAGTGAGCAGCTGGTGAGTGGCTTCTGACATTGTCTCCAGGGGCACCAGGAGTGAGACTGGGCTGAGCAGGGCTGTGCTAGAGGGTAGCATGGGTTCTGAGGTTGGCTGAATGGAGTAGGGCGCCAGCCCCATATACCAGAGGTGGTGGGTTCAAACTCAGCCCCAGCCAAAAACTCCAAAAAAAAGTGGAAGAACATTTCCCAGAATTTTCCCAAGCAGCTTTTCAGTCATGTCTCACTGGCCAGAATTGTACCACAGCCAGTATCTAGCAGGGGGGAAAAGAAAACCATGACTGGCTTGAGGGGCCAGGGCCACCCCAATAGCACAGGGCATCTGGTGCATATGTCCCAGAAGAATCTTCTGCACCAGGAGGCAAAGTTTCTTTTTTAAGCAATGAGAAAGTAGGGGGACTCTTCTAGGGTCCTTCTGGGAAAGATTTTCTTCTCTGTGCCTCTTATTTCCTTTCATTAAGTGGGGATGTGACATTTGGAGCAATGGGAGCCATCTTTCAATGCTGGGGAAAATACCCGGAAAATCTCAGACTTTCCAAACCCATGCTTTGATTTCATTGGGCTGTGAGATAATCCTGGGCTAAATGAATTTGTTATGTGAGTAAAATAAACTGAAGCTTCATTATTTGAGTTTTCTTTACTTGTAGTGAATGTACCCTAACTGGCACAGAGCTCAGTTTCTTCATCAGTGAAGAAAGGCTCCAATGGTGGCCATCCTCCTTCAGGCTCTCACCTTCTGTCATAAGAAAATCCTAGAATTCACCCATCAGGGCACTGAGGAAGACCAGGTTCCTTCCAACCTTCCATCTGTCCTTGCAAACGTGAGAGGAAGCTGGAACCTGGGGAAAATGGTGAGATTAGGGAGTCTCTGAGCCCTTCCCCTTCTCACCAGAAAATTCTATCCATGGCCAACATTCCCAGAGGACAGAAGTAAGGACCATTTATAATTGCAAATAACAAAAACACAGAAACTAACAGTGTCTTAAGCAAAGAGGGTTTCATTTTGTTTTATTTTCCTCAAGTGATGACAAGGCCAAAGGGCAGAAGGCCTGGGCTGAGTGAGGCTAGCAGAGACCAAGGTCCACCAGTTCCCTACCTTGTACCCTCAGTAGGTGCCTCTGTCCTTAAAGTCACAAGGTGGCTGATGTGCTGGCAGGCAAAGTTTTATACCCTGGGGAGGAATAGGAGCAGGGAAAGGGCAATGTGATGAGCTACTGGTCCCATGAGCAGAGCAGTAGCTGTCCTGGGACCCCTGAGAGGATGCCTGTCATCTGTTGCGTGGGGTCATGCAGCCACTTCTGGCTTAGAGGGAGAGGAAGGGAACAGTGGCTGGGGCCCCGAGGTGTGGAGTCAGGAGACCTGAAACTCCTACTGGCTTCCAGAACCCTGGGCAGTGCAAGTCATGCCTCCAGCCTCAGCAGCCTCCTGGCTGGCACAGAGGGAAGAGGACCACCTCCATGAGAGCCAATTTATAGAAATTCATTCAACTTATCCATAGGGGACAAAAGAGGTCGTGGAGATTGATTTATTTCAAACCCAACAAGAGAAGCAGCCAGACCTGAGGAAGGACTGGCCCTCAAGCTAGAGAGCCCTCAGAGACAGAAGCAGCTGCTCCTTCTGGCTTCCCTGGCCTTGGAGCTGCCTGCCTCTGCCTGCCTGCCTCCCTCCCTCCCTCCATCCCTTCCTTCCTTCCTTCTTTCTGAGGTAGAGTCTCACTTTGTCACCCTGGGTACAGTGCCATAGCATCATAGCTCACGGCAACCTCAAACTATTGGGCTCAAGCAATCCACTTGCCTTAGCTTCCCAAGTAGCTGAGATTATAGGTGCCCACCAGAACACCCAGCTGTTTTTTTTTTTTAGAGACAGGATGGGAAGGTCTTGTTCTTGCCCAGGCTGGTCTCAAACTCCTGAGCTCAAGCAAAGTGAGGCTTGGCCTCCCAAAGTGCTAGGATTACAGGAGTGAGACACCTTACTCAGCCTGTCTCTGATTTTCTCCTCACAGCCACATCCCTTATTTCTCTCTAGATGGAAAGGGGCTTTTACAGCTCCATAGCTCCAGAATTCCCAGCACCTCTGAACTATTTCAGATTCCTGGGAGAGAGCATCCGATGGTCAAGTTCCAATCCTGACGCCTATCTCTTAGCTAGTCAGTTCATAGAGTGAGAGATGTTCCCAGAAAAGGGGTTGGATGAGCACCCTAGTGACCAGCACACCTAAACACTGGTCAGGGAGGGAAAGAAGCAGAGGAAGTAGGTTCTTCTTTGGGATCTGGGGGAGGGTAGGTGTTCCCTTAAGGACCTGTACGTTAGGGACCCATGGCAAGGAGTGGCTGGGTGAGGACAGGCTTTAGATATTCCTGTGTGTCTTGCTCAAATTCAACTATATATCTCACTCTGTGTCACCCCACGTCTTTGTTTTGTAAATGGCATAAAATTCAATTCAAATGGCTTGGCCAATGAAAAAATTAGTGGATTCCTAACTGAAAATTCAGAACCAGAAGGGACTCAGGCATGGTTTGATCCAGAGGTTGGAGATGACATTATTTATTTGCAATATTTTCTGTGCAAGTGTTTCATTTTTATTTCTATTTCCACTTCTCTGCAAGTCGTTCATTTCTATTTCTTTGCAAGGAAGTTTCATTCCAGGCTAGCTTTCCCCTTGTAGCAAAAATGGCTGCTTTATTTTCATATTTCAGTGAAATCTTGTGACTTGCTCTGCTTGGCCTGGCTTTTGTCATGTGCTCTCTTCTGAAAAAATTTCAATTCCTGTGTGTGTAGGGTAGTTTGCTGATTGGCTCTGTCTGGTCACATGCTCCCATCTCCCCATCCCCTTCAAGGGTAGAATCATTTTCCTTGGGGTCACATGACCCCAAAACAGATCTCAGGATCTATCAGGAAAGAGGGAGAGAAAAATTAAGTGTCCCCACACAGTCATCTCCAAGATCTGGCCAGTTTGAAAGAACAAGAAAACAGATGTATAGGTTACCGACATGTAACCCATGCAGAAGGATGACCAATACATGTGCATGTCCTAATTCCTGGCACCCGTGAATATGTTAGGTTACATGGCAGGGGGGAATTGAGGTTGCTAATCCGCTGACCTTAACATAAGGAGATTATCCTAAATTATTCGGGTGAGCTCAATATAATCACAGAGTCCTTTAAATGTAGAGGAGGGGGCAGGCGAGTCGGTGTCAGAGTATACAAAGTGAGAAAAGACTTGTTGGGTGGCACTTGTGGTTCAAACTCCACCCCAGACAAACTGCAACAAAAAAATAGCAGGTGTCGTGGCAGGCGCCTGTAGTCCCAGCTACTTGGGAGGCTAAGGCAAGAGAATCGCCTAACCCCAGGAGTTGGAGGTTGCTGTGAGCTGTGTGGCGCCACAGCACTCACTCTACCCAGGGTGATAAAGTGAAACTCTGTCTCTACAAAAGAAAAAAAAAAAAGATTCACCCACCATTGCTGTCTTTGTAGATGGGAGGGGCCAGGAGGCAGCTCATAGAAGCATGGAAACAGATTCTCCTCCACAGCCTCCAGAAAGGAATACAGTCCTGGTGACGCCTTGATTGTAACCCAGTGACACCCATGTCAGACTCTGACATCCAGAATCATAAAATAATAAATGTGGGCCAGACATGGTGGCCCATGCCTATAAGCCTAGCGCTCGGGAAGTCTAAGGGAGGAGGATCACCTGAGCCCAGGAGTTTGAGGTTTCAGTGAGCTCTGATGACACCACTGCCCTCTAACCCAGGTAACAGAGGGAGCCTTTGTCTCAAAAATAATAATAATAAGTGTGGGTTGTTTTGAGCCACTGAGTTGGTGGTAATTTGTTAGCACCGCAATAAGAAACATGACATGTCAAGGGCAGAGTTCCACATATCAGGAGTGGTTGAGAGGTGTCCAGGGCTACAAGGCAGGGTAGAAATTCAGTGTGCATCACATTTGTAAGCACAGGTTTTCTAGTAGCCATGTTAACAAAGCAAAAAGAACAAGTAAAATTAATTTCAATGAGATATTTATTTATTTATTTTTGAGACAGAGCCTCAAGCTGTCCCCCTGGGTAGAGTACTGTGGCATCACAGCTCACAGCAACCTCCAACTCCTAAGCTCAAGTGATTCTCCTGCCTCCTCCTCCCAAGTAACTGGGACCACAGGTGCCTGCCACAATGCCCGGCTATTTTTTGGTTGCAGCTGTCATTGTTGTCTGGTGGGCCCTGGCTGGATTCGAACCCGCCAGCTCAGGTGTAGTGGCATGTACCTTAGCCACTTGAGCCACAGGCGCCAAGCATATATATATACATTTTTTTGAGGCAGAATCTTACTATGTCGCCCTTGGTAGAGTGCGTGGCATCACAGTTCACAGCAACCTCAAACTCTTATACTTAAGCGATTCTCTTGTCTCAGCCTCCCAACTAGCTGGGACTAACAGGCACTCACCACAATGCCCAGCTATTTTGTTGTTGTTGTTGTCATGGTTGTTTAGCAGGCCCAGGCTGGGTTCGACCCACGAGCCCGGGTATATGTGGATAGTGCTGTAACCACTGAGCTACTGGCACCAAGCCTTAAGGATATATTTAACCCAATATATTCAAAATACTATCATTTTAACAAGTAATCAATATAAAAAATATTAATGTGCTGCTTTACATATTTTCTTCATCCCAAGTCTTCAGAATCCATGTATTTTACATTCACAGTAGGTCTCTATTTTTCTGACCTCCTTTCAAATGCTCAATAACCACATGTGGCCAGTGGCTGCTGCCATAGACGGACTAAATCTCTGGTTGTAAGGGTGGCAGCCGCTGGCATTAGCCAGAACAAGGATTCATTTGTGACAGAGACAAGGAAAACAGCCAACCCCTGCTGATCTGTGAGTCAGGTTCTTTTCTGACCAGGATCCTCAAAGAACAAGAGGTCACTTCTGATTGCATTTGTGTTTCAAAGTCCAAAGCTGTGAGCTCGGCTTTAGTGAGCAGGAGGGACCTGCAGAAGAAGGGTTAAGTCTGCAGCTTTGTGGGGGAAATGGTATCTTCTCAGGGTGAGGGGGGAAGAGGCCCAATGAGATACAAACAGGCTAGGAAGGAGATTTTTTAAACCTGTGCCTGGAACATTCTGCCTCTAAAGAATCAGGTGAGCTCACTCAAAGCAGGGAGCCAGCTACAGAGAGAGGGTGAAAGGGCTTCATATTTGCAAAGTGAATAGAAAAATAGTTGCTTGCGTTTGGGGCGCAGAGCATCAGAAACTCCAGGAGAAATGAGATCAGCTGGGAAAAAATGGGTTTGATATTGTAGACCAAACAAGAACAGCAGGGAGCAGGCCAAAAAAAGAGGGCAGGAAAACAGTCAGCCTCTGCCACAGCTAGAGGGCAGAGGAGGGCAGTGGGGCCAGTGGGCAGGCGAGAGGTTTAGAAGGAAACGGCCATGGGGTAAGAGTGCAGCCAGGAGAGGAGACACAGACGGGGCTGCTACAGGACAGAGGGGCAGAGGGAAAGTTTGTGCTGCTTGGGGTCACAGGACTGAGACCTTTAAGAACCAAGGGAATCCCTCCCAGAGCCCAGTAATGCTGGAGAAACACTCAGGAATCCAGATAGCTCTCTCCAGGCAAGGGCTGGGGTAGCAGCCCTTAGCCTGTCTCCCAACACTGGGAACAGAAGAGATCTGGGGAAGCCTTCCCCCAGGAGGATGCAGCTTGGGCCCCCAGCGTCACATGGACCTTGTCCATCCCCATGTGGGCTCAACCCTAAAACCCTTTGCTCAGCATCGTAAAAATTCCATCTGTTAGCAGCCACCAATCAAATGTCCTTGGCTTTGGACTTTGGCCTATGGCAACAATCCTTCTTTTTGCAAGGTGTCCAGGGACTGAGAGTACCGTTCGGACAACTTCTAGTGTCATAAAACCTGACATTGTAACAATCATTCAAGGGGGCTATCATTCTTAACCACATTATGGGTACGGAAACTGATGCTCAGGGAGGTGAGGGTGTCCCCGTGTAAGTGTCAAGGTAGGCTTGGTTATGCTTCTATGACAAACATCTCTAAAAATCTCATAACTCAACACAGTGATTTACTTCTCACTCCTGCTACGTGTCTTAGGGAGCCTAATAGAGGGGTCTGCTCCATGCAGGTCACTCAGGGATTCAGGCTGATTAAGACTCTGGAACAGTGGTCTCCACAAACTCTCTGACCCAGGAAGACATAGATGGAGGTGCATACTTACTGGCTTTTTTAGGCTTTGGTGTAACCCTGCCGAACTAGAAAGGCGCTAAGAAGTCTGGGGGAGCTACAGGGCTATTTACTGAGCCCTACCCAGTTAGGAAGTGGGAGAAAGTCTTAACACAGGAGTGTCTAATGTTGAAGTCCTGCTGTCACTCCTGCATTACACAGCTTTCTCCCAAACAACCTGGGGCTGGATGATGACGTGCAGATTCCAGGGATGTCAACATCATAAAGACAAGATAGTTTCATAAACTGTCTTCTTAGCCCAATCCCAGGCAAAGAGGGCTCTGCAAACCAAGGGAGGCCAGGGGACAATCAGATTACACTGTCCCCCCCCTTGTATGCCAGCCTCCTACCCTTCCAGCCAGCACATCATTGAACCCCACCACCCTCACTAGCCCTTAGATTCCTCTTCATTGCTGTGGAATCAGGAGCCCCAGTCCCCACTGGCAGCAGCAGCCTTGCTAACTGTTTTGCTAATCCGTTAATTATCTGCTTCTAGCAGAGAAGCCTGTTAATTGAAAATTCAGCCCCCTCCTTTAATTGCCTGCCTGCCTCTAGCTGTCTCGGCTGGCTGCCTCTCGGTTCTTTCTAGGTGCCCAAATCTTGGTTCTCTGCCTTTGGTTTCTGATTTCTTCTGGTCAACAAAGGACGTTTGTTTCTACTTTCTGCAGAGCTGGTTATTGGGGCTGCCAACCAGTGAGAGAATTGGAATTTACAACCCCTCCCTGCAGGTGACACCTCCGTCCTGCCTGCTCTACTGTGGGAGGCAGGAAGGCTTTTAAGGCAATTTTCCCCAGGAATTGAGGAGGCACTGGGCCAGTAGGAGGACTTTACAGGGGAGATTTCACTGAAACCAAAGGCCACACTCTCCTGGTTGGAGCTCACCAGGGTGACAGGCTGCCTGGAGGGCCCACGGGGAACCCCAGCAATGGCTGTGCCAGGTGCCTGGAATCTTCTACCCCGAGCCTCAGCCCTGCCTGGAGGATTTTCTGACCTCAGTCCTTTGAGTTTGGAGACACAAGGGTTCAAAGTGTCCTAACCTTGTTCACCCCTTCCTTCCTTGACATGTCACCAGCTTGGCCAGGCACAGGTAGAAATTGACAGTGTCAACAATCTGATGAGTAAAAAAAGAAAATTTTGGAAAAATTAATACAATATGATCCCATTTTTCTAATAACACTGTGATTGTATATACATACATGTTTATAATACATTTTTTAAAAGGTCTATTACAGTGACCACCAAACTCTTATGAGTACTTTTGGAGAGTAGGATTGGGAAAGAGAGAAGGGACAACTTACAATTTATCTTTACTGCCTGCATTATTATTTTTTCTTTCTTTCTCTTTTTTTTTTTTTGAGACAGAGTCTCACTATATCACCCTTGGTAGAGTGCGGTGGTGTCACAACTCACAGCAACTCTTGAGCTTAAGCGATTCTCTTGCCTCAGACTCCCAAGAAGCTGGGACTATAGGCGCCCACTACAATGCCCAGCTATTTTTTGTTGCAGTTACCACTGCTGTTTTAGCTTGCTGGGGCCAGGTTTGAACCTGCTACCCTCAGTATATGGGGCAGATGCCCTACCCACTGAGCCACAGGCACCGCCCGACTGCCTGAATGATTTTATGAGAAAGGGAACAGGTGAATATTTGTCCTCAATGGCTTTATGACCTTGGACAAGTCACTCAACCACACTGAGCCTCAGATACTCATCTGTGAACTGGGGGCTTGTCCCACATTCCCTTTTACTCTGTGTCAAGACTCTTGGTTGGAAGCAACCTAAACTAACCCAAGCTTACATGATAAAAATGGAGCAGGACGTGGGATTTTTATGCATCCAGACCTTACACAGAATGCCGGGTAGGTCTCTGCATCTCTCCTTGTCATTGGCCTGCTTCCTTTTCTCTTATTAAAAAATGATTTTTCTGCTTCCATATTCCCCCAGTGGAAAACATAGTAGCCAGGTTTACATCTTATAGGCCTAGCTCACTAGAGAGGCCTGTGTCCTAGTTCTAAAGTGCTAGGCAAGGATCTTATTGGCCGTCTTGGTGACTCTATTAGTCCAGATAGGCTGGGTTATGTTGTAATAACAAGCAACCCTCAAATCTCAGAGGTTTATGAAAGTAAATTTTATTTCTTACATATGCAACATATTCACTGCGAGTCAGCAGGAGGCCTGTGTGCGTCACAGGCACTTACTGACCCAATTTAACAAAGACTTCATCTCAGCAGGTATGTCCAGGATCCCAGAAACAAGGAAAGAGAATGTGATGGGTCACACATGGGCTCCCAAAGCTTCTGCCTAAAAGTGACCTTCTGTTTCACTGCTTCACTTCCATTCAGGTTTTATTGGTCAAAGCAAGTCACATGACCATGCCTAAGTTAAAGTGGATGGATAAGTTAACCCTACCATGGCCTGGGCATGAAGAAGACTTGAACATGTGTCAGCAGTCCCAATGGCCAAGGACCCTTGCCAGCTCCACCTCACCTGACCCATCACTGCAGAAATTCCCACTTTGTAAAGGAAAACATTGCCAGAGAAGGAGGTAGAGATTCCATGGGAGGGGTCAGTTTCTACCTATTATTAACTGGCTCCTTTTCTATGGCCCAAATAAAAATAATTGGCGTCCAGCAGTTTCCTGGAGACTGCCTATGAATCCCAGAGAATTGCCAAGTCCACTCCCTGAGACATGCGGTGCCCAGAGAGCACCTTATTCCCAGTCCAACCCTTTCCCTCCTCCAGCATGAAAGTGAAGATGAAGACCAGGTGAGAGTGAGGTGAGAGTGCGAGACCTGTGACAAATTCTGCCTGAGCATCACCTGCAGCCCCTGTCTGCTTTGGTGGCCCCTCCCTGGCTTTGCCTTCAAGGATATCACCTTCATCTGGTTATGGAGGAGGAGGTGTCAGGAAGATGTGGATCCAGAAACCTAGGTTCAAGCTATGTCTCCATGACTAACTGGCTGGCTCTGAGACCTCAACAGGTCAGTTAACCCCTCAGAGCCTTGGTTTCCTCATCTGCATACTAGGTTAATTGCTGTGTCTGTCCACCTGACAGCCTCTCTGGATTCTCATGAGGACTGGCTGCTATGGTGAGTGTCACTGCTCTTTTGTAAAGGCAACAGCTGGGCAAACATAAAAGGATATCTTTGTGTTATTGTGGCCTTCCTAGGATCCCATGGGAGCCGGCCTAGCCCTGCCTGCCATGCTCCTGCTTCTGGGAATGGCCTATCTTGTCTCCTGTCACCCACCCAGACATGAAGCAGTCAGTCTGTCAGCTCTGACAAACTCATCTCTGAGATTTTAGACAGAATAATTCCCTCTCCTTCTCACTCCTGCCTGTCCGGGAAAATCACACAACCCACACAGTCCCCCCCAAATGCACCCACATGCTCCCACAGCCATTGTTACCGCATCAGCTAGCAAAAAAGCAGAATGAGGCATAGGAAGAGGAGGAAGCTAGAGGAAGGGGGACTGACACCCACCCCCAACCTGGAGGGGCTCCTAGGGCCAGGCCAAGGCTGACATTGACATTGGGATCATCCTGGATCCCAACCCCCAAACCTGGGTTTCAGCCTGTGTCCAGCCAGCCACACATAGCCCACCCTACTGAGGCCTTGACCAGGGCTGCCCTGGGAAGCAGGTGAGTGTTGGTTGAGGACTGGACCCCTCAGCCTGCTGACAGCAGAGACTCGGTGGGAACTCCCATGTCCTGAGCTCTCTGCAATGCTTCCAGAGCACTGCCACAGCTGAGAGGGAGGTACAGAGTGAGCTGACTCCAGGAGTGAGCCCAAGGAACACGAGCAGCCCCAACTCCTCCTCAGCACTGGCCACCCTCATGCCACTCCTGACCATGCTACCCAGTGCTACCTGGCTCTACCTATCATTGCTTGGACTGGGGTGCAACCAGTTCTCAGAAAAAGCAGGCCCTCCTTCTAAGGCACTGCCTTTCATGACTCCACAGCAGGATAGAGACTTGAGGTGCTCCTGTGAAATGCAAACATCCTCTGAGCGGACTGACACCCCTCTCTATGGATCTCCTCAGGCCAAACTGGCCTCCCTTCCCTCCAATAGGAGCTAGGTTCTAGGAGGGACCCAGAGGGCCTGATGTGGACATCTTACCCTCCCCCATCCAGGCCCACAGGTTTGGGGGCTGACGGGGAGAACGTGAGGGACAGAGGCAGGGAGGGGCAGAGGCAGACAGATCTCCAACCCATTTTCTACAGTGATGAAGTATCATAGTTTCCATTGCCATTTCTCCCCGACACAGTCTTCTGCCCAAGATGAGCCATGAGGGAATAAGCTGGCACACTGGGATCCCCTCCCTTACCCCCAACATACCTGCCCACCAGGTGGCAACTGCTTCCCCACTGCCCCACCCTGCAGAGTCTGGGGTGGAGGCTTCGCAGGGTGGTGCAGTTCTGCTTAAGGACAGAAGAGCCATTTCAGAGAAGGTGGGGGTCTGGGAGAGTCCGTGGCCTTGCTGCAGTCCCAGAACAGGGTTGCTGGCCCCAGGGATCAGGAGGCACACACATCTCCACTGTTCCCACAGCCACCCCGAACTGCCCCTTCCCCAGACTCCCACGCCCCCTCCAGCTCCCTTACTAATGTGCTGCCCTGTGTGCCTTCAGGAGCCAGAGAGAGCTTTCTGGGCGCCAAGCTGGCCTCAGGCGCCAAAGGAAGGGAATTTTGTGGGTGTTTACTCAGAGTTAGACCTCAGGGAAAACAGGGCCAGCCTGAGGCTGAGAATTCGGCTGTCCCACCTCATCCTACACCATAAATATGCCCTGCTCTTTGGCCCTCTGTTAATCCCACTGTTTGGACTTTCTCCCAAAGACATAATTGCAAAGGGAAAAATAGCTATATGTGTGCAGCTGTTTATAGCAACATTATTTATAATACTAAAAATGTAGAATCAGCCAGAATGCTCTGCAAGCTGGGGGAGGGGCGATGGTATGTCAATAAGGCAGAATATTTATTACACATCCAAGAAAAATGGCAAACTTGTAAACTTCTTCATAAACTAATGTTAAGAGAAGTGAGAACACAAACTTGTACATATTTATTTAGGCAGCAGATAAGGACTGAACACATCTGGGACATAGGTGCTGAAGAAACTCCCATGAATAGGACCAAGGCCCTGCCTGGAAAATAATGAATCGAAACCACAGGCAAATACTTGCCTAAGGCAGGAGACAGGCAGAACAGTTTTCTGGCCCCTGGCTCTTTCCTATTGACCATTGAGGGGTCCATCGTGCTTTGGCTGGTAGGTCACCAGGGAACAGCCCAGCAGAGGTCCTCAGGTTCCTACAGTAGGAGCTAGACACGGGGGTGAAGCCAGGGGCACTAAGAGGCAATGAGGCACCCAGCCAGGGGCTGTAGACCCTGCCAGACCAAAGGGTCTTCTTGCCACAGGCGGGAAATTTGTCAGGCTGCTTTAAGGAAGCGCTTGAACCGTTGGAGCTCCAGATGAACCAGCAGAGGAACAGACCCAGAGAATGTGAGCAGCACGTTCTGCTAACCTAGCGTTGGGGCTCAGGAGTGATTATGCCTGGGAGCTGGGGGTGCACCCTGCCCCCAGCATGGCCAGAACTATATGTAGGAGCTTTCCTATGGGGACCTGGGAAGCCAAGGAGTCAGAGGGAAGGGAGGAAATGGAACTGGAAGGTAGACTGTCCCCAGGCCTGTCAGTGCCCTGAGGCCCAGCAAGCAGAGGAAACAACCTGGGCAGAGCCTTTCCACCCTTGGTCCTGCGAGGGTAAGAGATTCACGGGAGGCCCTTCCCGCTGGCCTACAGCTGGAAGGAGCCTCCTGGGGTAGGAAGAGCTGAGGCATAAAATCACAGGAGGCCTCCAGATCCAGGGCCCTAGCATGGAGCCACTGACTGTGGCCACCGCTAGGGAGCGAGGAGGGCCCTCTGCCACCACTGCCCCACCCTAGGCAGCTAAGAGACTCCCAGCTCTGGGCCTGTGGGAGGCACCAGACAAACAGAAGAGCTGGCAAGCTAAACATGCTATTAGCAGCGATGGAGAAGTGCCGATTATCTGCACAGCTGTCAGAACCATCTCCCTGCCCCCTCACCAACCTGAGGAGGGGCCGCCAGTCATCTGCCTTTGCAAAGATGCGCCAAGCTGAAATAGAAAGGCCGGGAGTCTGGAGGTTCTGTGCCACCACACTCTTGCCTTCTACCCTGGCCTCAGCCCCAGGGATCTGGCCCTTTATCTCGCGACAGGAACCTGGATGTAAGGCCCACCTCTGCACCTGCCCCCGTAGGGGGAAAAGCAACACCACTTCACAGGGTTGTCGGGAGGGTCCAATGACCCTCTGAAAGCACCTTGCAAATTCTAAAGGACCAAGGGTCACTGCTGTTAAAATTCTTACATCAAAAATCTCATCTTCAGGGGTTTTCTCTGTTTCATGAAATTGAGGCTCAAGGAGGTAACACAATTTGACCCAAGTCACCCAGCTGCAAATAGAAGGAAGTATCAGTTTCCAGAGCTGGGGCCAGAAGAAGGCTCCAGGGCAAGCAGGCCCCACGCTGTAAGAGGGGACTTGAGGCCCTGAAACTGGTGGTGACTAGCCACAGAGCATGACAGAGGCAGACAGCACTGAAGGCCAGCTCCTCTCATCTGCTGGGAGCACTTCCTAGGCTGCAGGTCTCTGTCTCAGAGAGACTCAGAGAGGTTCAGGGCTGAGGCATGAAGAAAGTTCCTCTAATGGAAAGGTGGGCTCCTTAAGCTGCTCAAGAGGGTGTGGGCCCAGAAAGGAGGGAAGGAGCTTCCAGAACCTCATGCTGTGCCTGAGGCCCTTGGGAACCAATGACAGACTTAGAACTCAGTTTTTCTCCAGCCCTGCCACTGCCTTCGCCTCCTTATGTCCAGAAGGGAGCAGCCCAGGCTGGGGAGAAGACCTGGGGACAGACGCGAAGGCAAGAGGCGCTGTCTGCCTGACCACCCACCACCCATCGCTTCTGCCTTTCAGAAGCAACTTGTGCATGCGGGAGGGTGTCTGGCAAGCAGGGATGATGATCACACCATGTGGGAGGGACTGAGAGGGTGGGATGTGACTCACAGGACGGTGGAGCACAGGAAGCATCTCCAGAGCCTCCTTAGCAGAGTAGAAGGGAAGCGAACTCATTCCTCAAAGCCACTGTTGTCTGGACCCAGCCTACCATGGGCCTCTGCTCTTGCCATTGGGGGGGGGGGGGGCAGCCTTTAAGAGTAAAAGGCTTGCTTCCTGGTGGTGGCCAGCAAACCTGGCATCTGCAATGGTGAGTGAATTCCATCTTTGCCCACTGCACAGACCTTCCATGCAGCATCACTGTGCTCCTCTGAGCCTCACTTCCAGATCTGTAGATGGGAGCAGAGGCCCTGACTCACAGAGCCAAAGTGCTCATTCTGCAGCCGTGAATGTCCCAGCTTCCAGCAGGTTCTTGCTGCAGACTAGAGAGGACTAGAGGGCTGCTGCGGGCCACTTCAACCTACTTCAACCTAATGGCCACCCCTTCTGAGATGGGCCCCACAAATAGTAAATAAACGCCCCTCTCCTGGGCCTTGATCCCTGGCAACACCTTCACCCAAGCCCTGTGCTGGGTTCCTCACTGACTCCTGAGGTCCTGGAATCCTACCACACTGGGTCCTAGTGGGGCTCAGGTGAAACAGCACAGCTCACATTGTCTCATTCTTGGACAGAGGCAAGGGAAAGGCCTCACCTCCAACCTATATCCCCAGACAACATAGGGTGCCAGAGGCACGTGAAGGCCTGCGTTTCTTCCTTCTGCTTGCACTTGTCAGCTGTGTGCTGGGCCTCTCTGGGCCTCAACTACTCTGTTTATAAAGTGGGTATAGTAATAGTGCCCACTCTAGCAGGTGGTTGCTTTGAGGATTGGATGAGTTCATCCACACAAAACACTTGGCTCAGGGCCCGCCCATAGCATTATAGAGAGCACGAAGCCAGCTCTACTATGCCAGGCTGATGCAAAGTCCCTTGGAGATTTAGGGTCCCCCCCCCCCATCGCCACACTGGTCCACCCTCAGCCTGGACCTTGGGCTATAGCCATGGCACAAGGCCTTCTGCTTCTTCCTCAGGACAGAGTGAGTACTCAAAGAGGTGCTAGGAGCAGCCAGGAAAATGAGTGTCTCCTCCCAACCAGATGTCCTGGACCCTGGGCCCTTGCCCAGCTAATAATCATTCTCACTCTCACTGTGGCCTTGGCATTCAAAACCTGGGCAGACCACTGGTTGTCTAACAGCAACCATTCCCTGGTCAGCCTTCCATTAGAGAGAGGGAAGAGGCCAGGTGCTTACTCTCCCAGCCCCCCTTAGAACAAAGCATTGTCACATCCCCCAATCCTAGATAAGGAAACCTAGGAAGAAGTCTGTTGAGACTTCTCTTTGCTGTCTTTGGCAATGTGAGGGCATGTTGTCTAGTGCTGTGGCAGCCATCTTGCAACCATAAGGAGGTAAGCCCAAGGAAGAAAGAATTTTTTTGACCATAGCATTGAGCTGCAGCCTAGCCCCAGAAATGCCCTGCCTCTGTTTATTGCATGACATAACAAAACATGGTGTCTGCACACTTCAGTTGGACAATTTGTTTACTTATAGCCAAAAGCACCCTAACTGATACAAAAGCTCAGTGCTGACAGTACCCACCTGCCTTTCCAGCCTCATTTCTACCACTGCCCTCCTGATGGGTCTCTGGGTGAAACATACTTTGCTTTCTCTTTGCTTTGCCTGCCAGTCTCCTCTGGTCTCCTTTAACTAGTGAATTTCTAGCTATCCTTCAAAGCCCAACTCAAATGCCCCCTTCTCTACAAAACCTTTTGAGCTCCCCCAGGCAGAGAGCTCTGGCCCTGTTTTGCTATTTCTAATGTTTTCACTGTGGAATTTCTCATTATTCTCTGTCTGTTTGTCAGCTGGCCACCCCACTGCACTGAAAGCTCTTCAGTGACAGAGGCCCTCCTCCTTTGTCTATGTCTCCCCCAGCAGCACAAGCCAAGAGCAGGTACTTGGTGAATGCTGCTATTGCATTACTAAATATTGCATTACTGACATTGCTCCCTCCGCCTCCTCCAGCCCTCAGCTCTCCTGATGCTCTTGCCCTGTTGGGCAGGGCAGGAGGTGGCACATCTCTCACACTGCCCAGGGGAAATGAGCTCTCAGGGAACACACGGTATGAGGCACCTGCCAAGCTACACTGCCACTACTTCCTTGGACCCATATGGGATCCCAGGCAAGGTCACCAGGCTGCTTGGGGGAGAGTGGGGACTCCAGCACTGAAAGGGGAAAGCTGGGGGTGTGTCCCAGAGCTGGCACACAGCTGCCCAAATTGCCATGACAATACAGGAGGCAGGCGCTAAGGGAGCTGAGAGAGCTGTAAGGTGCTGAACAATGCCACCTGCCAGCCACTGAGGAGCAGAGGCGAGGGGAGCTTGGTGCTGGGACCAGGCCTGGGACCCTTCTCCAGGCACATCCCCAACCACAGCCATGTTCCTCAGCCTCATGAACCAGAGAAACCATGGGTGAAACGGAAGGAGCATTAGACTGGGGTCAAGCCTCACTCTGGGCAGAGGTGGAGACTGGTGCCGCAGGGTCTACCAGGGCTCCTTTGGGAACTGAACAAGAAAAGGGACTTGAGCACTTTGGTGGGGGGAGTGCTTTGCTGTGTTGGGGGCACGGATCAATGTTAAGAACATCCAGTTCTGGGGAGCTGGGCTGGGCTCCTTGACAGCTGATTAAAGGACAGAGGAAATGCCGCCCCCTCTGAGGTTCTGGAGCACATGGAGCTGGGATCACACAACCCCTGCTCCAGCTGCAGTCAGAGGCTTGCCTTCTGATCCCTGAGCCTCCCAGACAAGGTGGACAGGAGGAGGTGTGCAGGGAAAGAAAGGCCTGAAGTTGCAGTCAGAAGTGGTTTTTCTTTATTACTATGTTTTAATTTTTTATTTTTTTATTTACTGCGTTTTAAAGATTTTTTTAAAAATTATTCAAGAGCATCTTTTTATTAAGAATAAAAAAACACTTAATGGGCAGTGCCTGTGGCTCAAAGGAGTAGGGCGCTGGCCCCATATGCCAGAGGTGGCGGGTTCAAACCCAGCCCCGGCCAGAAACTGCAAAAAAAAAAAAAAAAAAAAACACTTAAATATTCCAGACAATGCTAACATGTCTCTTATTTACACATCCCTCCTCCACAACAAATTTCTGCTCCTAGAGGTAACTACTTCAACTAGTATTTTTAAATAAGAATAATATGGGCAGACCTGTGGCTCAGTGAGTAGGGTGCAAGCCCCATATACAGAGGGTGGCAGGTTCAAACCGGCCCCGGCTGAACTGCAACAAAAGAAAATAGCCGGGCGTTGTGGGGGGCACCTATAGTCCCAGCTACTTGGGAGGCTGAGACAAGAGAATCGCCTAAGCCCAGGAACTGGAGGTTGTTGTGAGCTGTGTGACGCCACGGCACTCTACCGAGGGCGATAAAATAAGACTCTGTCTCTACAAAAAAGAAAAATAAATAATAATAATAATAATAATACAAGTCTCCCTCTAAAAAAAATACGGTATATAAATACACTTCAAGCAATACTAAATGTCTAAGATAAAACGTTTTCCTCCCCAAATAATCTTTAACAGTTTCTTGGGTATGCCTCTGGATCCTTTGAAATTCATATACAGGGACAAGATACTTGGTTGTTTCCTCATAAAATAGGTACTTGTTATTGCTCTATACACAGGGGGTTATCCTCTCTGTGTAACCCTGCCCCCAGGGGCTCTCACAAACATTCTCCTTACTCAGAGACCCTGCCTGGGCACCTGCTCTCTGTTTTACTCTTTACCGGGGGTGGACAACTGGGGTCTTTGTTGTTCGTTTCCAGGCAGCCCAGACCCTCAATATTAGGCACTCTTGGTTTGGGTGACCTCTGTAAGAACTTGGCCTTAGCTTCCTCCTCTCCAGCTAGGGGATTTGGTATGATCTAGTGGATTCCAACCTGTGCACAGGGTGGGCAAGGGTAACACCACCTTCACTGTGCCTCTTCTAGCAGATGGCCCCAACTCCAAATGTGGGAGCATAGGCCATGTCTGCTCTGTGACAACCCCCCACAGGCCACACACCACTGCCCTTTTGTCCCCATAGCCCCTTCACTCTACCTTCCCATTCACTCCCAATAAGCAAGTCTCCAAGCAATGTCAGAGGCAGGAGTCTATGTGGCCAGTGAGCCCAGCAAAAGGGGCCTAGGTGCCACCCCTACCAGCTCCAGCTGAGGCCAGAGAATACTCCCAGCCACCTTGCAGCCCATTTCTTTCTCTACTGCTCTGCTACTGGTTCAGAAAATGAAATAAACACCCTCTGCACCAAAAAATAAAATAAAATAAACAATAAAAAATTTAATATTCCTGGGATGTAGGTCTTCCCAAACAGGAGGCAGCTGCTTCTAGAGCAAAGTTTGGCAGAAGCAAGGGTTGGCTTTTTCTCTTATTAGTATTTTCATTTTTTTTCTAGGAGGTGCCTTTAGTTGAAATATATTCTTGGAATGTGACCTCCATGTGTTTTCCTGATAATTAAAGTTGTTATTTGTTAGTGTTTCCTATGCCTGTTTGCCTTGTATGTTTGTTTGTAATGAATGCTAGGGTTTCTGAGTGACAGGATGTTACCAGAGCCAGATCAGGGGAGGGACATGTCCACAAGGTCAGGGTGCTGTCCAGTGGCTAGAAGCCAAAGGGTGTCAACCGGCCTGGGAGGTCAGATCCTCCCTAGGAGCAGCTACCAGCTACTCAGAACCCTAACGAGCACACTGGCCGCTCTACTAGTTAGGTGTACACTAAAGTCATTTTCTTTTCTTTTCTTTTTGAGACAGAGTCTCACTTTATTGCCCTCGGTAGAGTGCTGTGGCATCATAGCTCACAGCAACCTCCAACTCCTGAGCTTAGGCGATTCTCTTGCCTCAGCCTCCCAAGTAGCTGGGACTACAGGCACCTGCCACAATGCCCAGCTATTTTTTGTTGCAGTTTGGCTGGGGCTGGGTTCGAATCCGCCACCCTCTGTATATGGGGCCGGCGCCCTACCTACTGAGCCACAGGCACCGCCCTACACTAAAGTCATTTTCAGACATACCTTTCTCTACTGCATCTTCTCTCAGGAAACTTTTAGAAGACGCATTCCATCAAAACAAGATTATAGGCCAGGCGTGGTAGCTCATGCCTGTAATCCTAGCACTCTGGGAGGCTAAGGCAGGTGGATTGCCTGAGCTCAGGAGTTCCAGACCAGCCTAAGCAAGAGCAAGACTTTGTTTCTAAAAATAGCCGGGCATTGTGGCTGGTGCCTATAGTCCCAGCTACTCCAGAGGCTGAGGCAAGAGGGTTGCTTAAGCCCAAGAGTTTGAAGTTTTTATGAGCAATGTGCCATGGTACTCTACCCAAGGCAACAAAGTGAAACGCTGTCACAAACACACACAAAATTATAGCAAGAGTTGGGCAGTGCTTGTGGCTCATACGAGTAGGGCGCCGGCCCCATATACCAGAGGTGGCGGGTTCAAGCCCAGCCCTGGCCAAAAACTGCAAAAAAAAAAAAAAAAAAAATTATAGCAAGAGTCATCCATACATGGTGCCTAGTCCTATTACTGGGCAGTTTCCTGAAAGCTGCCAATGTTCCTCTGTCTCTGTTCCACGTGCAGAACCAAGGCTGGGACAGACTGCACAGGGGAAGCTGGTTCCACACATGGAGTACAAACCAAAACAGCTCAGCTGAGTGGTCCCATGGGAGAGAAAGCATGGAATGAATTCAGGATGCAGGTTACCTGGACCCATGGCTGTACCTGGTGTTGGCATGTGCAGGTCAGCTACTGCTCAATAAAAACACAGCAGCCCACAGAGACTGGCCTTGAACTCAGGGACGCCACCCACCACTGTCACCATAAGAGGAACCTGGGCCCCCAGACTCTGCCCCAGCACCCTACCCTGAGAGCTCAATGCCACTGGCTGCCTGAAGGCCATCCCTGTTCCATCTCCTGGGCCTGGATGGAGAGGCAGGAGTAGGCTCAACGCCCTTCCGAAAGGGCAGTTGAGGGCTGCCTCCTCCTGGCCAATGTGGCTTTCCAGGCTCAGGGGTTGTCTGCTGGAATTTTAATCTCATGATTGAAGACCCAAGGAGCTTCACAGAGGGCCTCAATCATGGCAAGTGCAGTCTCCCCACACCCCCCTCCCCGCCTATCTTTTCTCTGTTGCTCTGTTCTCTCTGTGTCTGTGGGGGCTCCAAAGTCATCTCCTTCTGTCCAGCAATCAGGGTCTGGGCCAACAACCCTAAATGCAAAACCAGCCCATCTCAGGCTCAGCCAAAGCTTCCATCTCCCTGCCACCCACCCACTGTCCCACACACAAAGGTGCATTCTATGTCATAGCCCTAGGGGTATTCAAACTCCTACCTGTGCAACTCTATACAGAAGGGCCACTACCACTCCAACTGACCAAAATAGGACAGACCCCCCCACCCCCCGCTTTTGAGGCCTCCATCAACCAGGAAACACACAACTGGAAGACAAAAGGGCACGTAGCACCCTGGCCCGACCAGACCATGTGCTGGAGCTCCAGTTGGCACTGGTTTACTTGCACTTTTGGAGGAATGAGGGCCCAATCCATACTTCTCACCTGAGCAAGAAGTGGGGCTCACGATGAAGATTCTGAATGTCTGTCCAGGTCCTCAGCCAGGCCTGAGCCACTGCTTTCTCCTGGTAGATAAGGGAGCTGAGGAAATAGACCCAACCATGCCAGGGGCATGAGGGCACCAGGATCTGCCAATGGCTCTTCCCCAGGCCATCCCCACTCCAGGTGTCAAGGTAACATCATCTGTCTGTGATAAGGGGAAAGGACTCTGTCAGGAATTCAATGCCAGTCTCCACTTACAGGCCACTTGGGCCTGGAAATCTGGAGGGCTGTTTTAAGAAGAATCCGAAGGCTGTCTCTAGGCTCAGTAGGAACAAATGCGTGATGTACACAGCAAGGGTCAAATGTGGCCAAGGATTCTCTGAACCTAGTCTCAGTGGCCTGGCCCATGTTTGTTGCTTCTCTGACCCAATAGCAAATGCTGCAAATGGATCCACAGGCTTCCCAGACCACGCTGAGACCAGGCAAGAATCTGGTGGCTCTAGAGGTCTTCTTCTGAGTCTTTTGCTCTGTGGACCCCATTCCCTGGAGGAGAAACTGCAGCCCAGGGGAAGGGGTAAAGCAGACCTGAAGCCTCCCAGGCTGCCCCACTCCACCTGGTGCTCCTGGTCCCTCAGGGGACAGCACCAGGATTCTCTGTCAGTCAGCGCTGGCAGCTGTCAGAACTGTCTCATCCCCTGAGTGTACCTCTTAATGAGAGCCCATTAAATCTCCTTTTATTACCGCATGATTATTGCCATTAGGGGGGCTTTGTTCTCATTATTTTGGAAATAAAACCATTTTAAATCTCCAAAGTGGGGTGAAAGAAGCAGCTCTTGGCTCTCTCCAGGGACCAGGAGGGAACAAGCAAGGGCAGAGTGGAGGCGTTCCTGGGTTGAGTTCTAGTGTCCCCAGGCTCTTATGACTCTGTCAGTGGGCCAGCCCTGCCTAGTAACCACTAGTGCTTCCACAGCAGGAGGGGAGCAGGGTCAGTTCCAGGCCCTGTAGGCCCTAGTGCGTTGGGCCCCACCCAGCCCTCCTGGCTTCTCTGGGCCCTGGCAACTGTCTTCAGGGACCACCTGTGACTCTCACCAAGCCAGGAGCTGGCCAGAGCTAGGGCCACTGTACCCTTCCACAGGGAGAAAACAGGGGTGCTCAGTGGCCTTTCCAGGGTCTCTTGGGTTTAGAGTAGTATTAATAGTAAGAATTAAAATTGTACTAGGTCCCAGACACATATGCTCTAACTTTTCATATATCCAACCTCACTTCCTAATACTGCAGAAAGCAGAGGCAGCCGAGGTTCTCCTGTGAAGGTGAGGCTCAAGGACATTAGGAGAAGTGTTCCAGATCACTGGCTCCTATGTGACCAGCTGGGCTATGAGCCCAGAATTTTCTGCCTCTGTAGCGTCTCAGCCTCAAGAATGTACCTGGGGCAGACCAGGCCCCCAAGACCATTTGGGGACAGAATCACATCCTGAACCCTGACCGAGCACCAGGTACTGTGCATTGGGAAGTGGGTGGCCAAAAGGTATAAGACATTGTCCTTTCCCTGAAGAAGTTTGCAGAGAGCAAGGGAAACCTTTAAATAAGCTGGAAGTGGCCACTTACTGCAGTGATCATGAACCACGCTGTCTTAGGGAGCTCCTTTGGTGGAAGGGTGTCCCATGGAGGGGACACCTATGCAAGCCACAGCAGTGTAGAGGGTGAGGGGCATTTGGGAACCAGTGAAGGCATGGGGGTGGTGTCAGTAGGAATGGGAGGGAAGACCCCCTCTGGCAGGGTCCCTTACTTGCCTCTGGGACCTTTAGCAGGGCTGGTTTCCCCCATGCAGCCCTGCCCAGGGAGGGCGCCACTATCCTGGACTGACCGGGGAAACACGCAGGTGCTGTCATGAAGAGAAGATCCCTCCAGCCCCTTTTGAGAGAGGGGAACACAGAGTCCATCCCACAGATTGCCTTGAGCCCTGAACCACATCCTCTGCCCCTTTTCTTTCTCCATAAAATGAGATCACACTTGAGCCTGTGATCTCCCTCTAAGGAGGTCATGAGAGCTAAAGTCATTGAGGCAAAGAAAAGCCCCCCTAGAAAGCTGCCAGAGAAAGGGCTCTTTTCTGCAAGTCAGAGACAAAGGGCCTCTGGGCTATTTGAGTATTTAGTCTTCATTTCATAGAAGAAGAAACAAGCCCTGGGAATGCAGAGAACATGTCCAAGATGAGTGGATGAGTTAGGGCAAAAACAGAACCCTTCCTTCTCTCCTGTACCATGCTTCAGACTGCAACCCTTTTCTCATTTTTGCCTGCCTTATCCCAAAATATTTCTCCTCAGCCTGCCAGGCTGAATGGGATCACACCATTAGGATGATTTCTTAGAGGAAGTTAAGGTGCAAGCCCTTTCAGGGAGTCTTTGAGTGTGTGTTGATCATTCACACCTTAGTATGAATTAGTATTATCAGCTGCTTTCCCCAGAGCTAACAAGGCAAGGGCATTGGTGAGATGAGGGTTTTAAAGGAAAGGACAGAGAGAGGAGTGATTGTGGGTCTTCTAGCTTTGCTCAGGAAGGATAAGCCTAAATGAGCCCAAGATAATTGTTATAGTACAATGAAGCGGTCTGGTTTTAAGTCCAGTTTCTAGAACGTATTTACTCTGAGCCCCAGGTCCTAGCACTGTAAAATAGCGCAGTGAACTGGCAGAATCAGAAGTTCCTGCCACAGGCCGGGTGCAGTGGCTCATGCCTATAATCCTTGCACTCTGGGAGACTGAGGCAGATGGATTGCTTAAGCTCAGAAGTTCAAGACCAGCCTGAGTAAGAGTGAGACCCTGTCTCTACTAATAGGAAAACTAGCTGGACATTGCAGCAGGTGTCTATATTTCCACCTACTTGGAAAGCTGAGCTACTTGGGAAGCTGAGGCAAGAGAATTGCTTGAGCTATGTAGCCACAGCACTCTACCAAGGACGACAAAGTGAGACTCTGTCTCAAAAAAAAAAAAAAAAAGTCTCTTCCAGGAGGACATTCAAGTTTTCCACACAGCTAGAAGAGGGTCCCGGGAAGGGGGTGGGCAGCCTGCCAGCTTCCCCAGACCCAACCAGGCCCAGGACAGGAAGGCCAGACCTCGCGGCTCTTCATCTCAGGGGCCGCGGCCTCCTGTTACAGCTCTCCTGGAAGCCAGGGCTCCAGCAGGAGTCAGTCCCAGAGGAAATTCCTGCCTTGTCAGCAAAGCAGGAAGTGGGCTGAGCCCTGGCCCAACCCCATCTTCAGCCTCTGCTAGGGAGGAGGACCCTGTGATGAACATAAACATCTGCTCCATTTATGAGTCCTGCACAGCCTGTGGAGCGCTGTCATGTGCATTCTCTCTCTCTCCTTGTTAAGAGTGCTTTGTTAAAGTACAATATAATTAACATAAAATGAAGTACTCACATCTTAAGAGTGTGACTCAATGAATTTCTACATTTGTATACACCCATAACCATCTCTCACATCCAGATCACAGAAGAGGCTCCCAGCAGTATAATTTTATTGATCCCACGCCACCTGTTATGCTACTGTTACCACATATTTTACTTCTACATTCTTATTATTTTTGCTTAAAACAGTCAAAAGGCTGTTTTTTATTTTAAGTAAAAAAAAAAAGTCTTTTATATGTGTGTACATATTTGCAATTTCTGGTCTTCTCCATTTCTTTCTGATAGTCTTGGCTGCCATCTGGGCTTATTTCCCTTTGACCTGAAGAATTCTCTTAATCTCTTTTTATAATGTAAGTCTCCTAGCAATGAGTTCTCTAAGCTTTTATTTGTCTGAAAATGCCTTAATTTCAACTTTATTTTTGAAGAATATTTTTATTGGATATAGACTTCCAAGTTCACCAGCTTGTTTCCTTTAGGCCCTCCAAAGTGATCATTTAAATGTGTTCTAGCTGCCTTTGTTTTTATTTAATTTATTTAATTTTTTTTTTTTTTTTTTTTTTACTTTTTTGAGACAGAGACGCCCTGGATAGAGTGCTCATAGCAACCTCAAACTTTTGGGCTTAAGTGATTCTCTTGTCTCAGCCTCCCAAGTAGCTAGGACTACAGGCGCCTGCCACAACACCTGGCTTTTTTTTTTTTTTTTTCTTCATTTCTTTATTTTTTATTGTTGGGGATTCATTGAGGGTACAATGAACCAGGTTACACTGATTGCATTTTTTAGGTAAAGTCCCTCTTACAATCATGTCTTGCGCCCAAAAGGTGTGACACACATCAAAGCCCCACTCCCCTCCCTCCTTCCCTCTCTTTGCTCTTCCTTTCTGATTTCATTTCTTTTTGTTTATTTTGTTTATTTTTTTTTTTTTAAGCAGGAACTCAACTTTATTGCGTCAAACAGCCACTTATATAGAGTGTGGGGAAGGGGCGGGTAAAGAAGGCGGGGGATGAGGTGCATGACAGGGTTGGGCCAATGGCATGGTACCACGTTGGTTATATCTAGGTAGAGGCAGTTTCAGGCCGGGCCTTGCTGAGTCGTTGCTACGTGGAAGTAGCTCGGTGGATCTACTTCTAGTCAGGCTCGGGAAGTTGCACTAG
>CAUYPK010157065.1:0-20028 GCA_963574355.1 Loris lydekkerianus
ATAATTGGGTTATAGCTTTCACATGAAAGTTATAAATTAGTTTCATAGTAGGGCTGAGTACATTGGATACTTTTTCTTCCATTCTTGAGATACTTTGCTAAGAAGAATATGTTCCAGCTCCATCCATGTAAACATGAAAGAGGTGAAGTCTCCATCTTTCTTTAAGGCAGCATAATATTCCACAGTGTACATACACCACAATTTATTAATCCATTCGTGCATCAATGGGCACTTGGGCTTCTTCCATGATTTAGCGATTATGAATTGGGTGCAATAGACATTCTGGTACAAATATCTTTGTTATAATGTGATTTTTGGTCTTTTGGATATATACCTAGTAGAGGAATTGTAGGATCGAATGGCAGGTATAAATCGATAGTGATCAAAACAGCATGGTACTGGCACAAAGACAGAGAGGTAGATGTATGGAACAGAATAGAGAATCAAGAGATGAACCCAGCTACTTACTATTATTTGATCTTTGATAAGCCAATTAAAAAAACACAGTGGGGAAAAGACTCCCTATTTAACAAATGGTTCTGGGTGAACTGGCTGGCAATCTATAGAAGACTGAAACTGAACCCACACCTCTCACCATTAACTAAGATAGACTCTCACTGGATTAAAGATTTAAACTTAAGACATGAAACTATGAACATCACTGATTTTAATAAATCATTCTCTGGCTACTGTGAAGATAAATTTTTGTAGGAGACATGATGGTGGAAGACAAAAGGCTAGGGGGAGGCTGTAGTATGCTAAAGGCAAGAGGAGAAGATAATTATTCATTGTGCAAAAAAGGAAAGGGACAGACTTAGAATATGTGTTGGAGGCAGAGTCACAGAATTTACTAATAGATTTGAAGTGTGGGTATAAGGGAAGATAAGAATCCAGGAATGTTTACCTTACAAATGTAAACAATGTAACCTAACCATATGTACTCTAATATTAATCCAAAATTTAGGAGGAAAAAAAAAGAATACAAGAATCCAAACTGTGACCTGAGCAATTTGGTGAACAGGGGTATCAAGGGGAAGGATAGAGAAGAAAGGTTTAGTGAGTGAAGTTCCTTGTTTGGCTTTAGAAGTTTCTGTGTAAAATACGTATTAGACATCCAAGGAGGAAAGAGTCAAGTAGGCTATTAGATACAGAATCTAGAGTTGAGGGAGGTCAGGGGTAGAGAGGTAATTTTTGGAGTCTTTGCCATACAGATGGTATTTACAGCCATGATCAAGATTAGAGCTGAGAGAGAAAGGGAAATAATATGAATGAGTATGGAGAGAGAAAAGAAGAAGGCGGGGGGTCCCGGGGAGGTTCCAGGAGACTTGGTTTAGGGTCTATCATACTTAAGTTTCTGTCAGAGGAGAAATTAACATAGGAAATTAAGAGAGTCCAATGAATGTGAATCCAGAAAATCAATGAAGAACATTGGGAGGCACACAGCAGAATTTACACTTTTTTTTTTTTTTAACACAGAGTCTCACTCTGTCACCCTGGGTAGACTTCCATGGCTTCAGAGCTCACAGCAACCTCAAACTCCTAGGCTCAAGTGATCCTCTTGCCTCAGCCTCCCAAGTAGCTAGGACTACAGGTACCCACCACAACATCCAGCAAGTTTTTCTGTTTTTAGTAGAGACAGGGTCTCACTCTTCCTCAGGCTGGTTTCAAACTCCTGAGCTCAAGTAATCCACCCACCTTGGCCTCCCAAAGTGCTAGGATTACAGGGGTGAACCACAACATCTCCCAGACCTTAATATTTTTGAGACATTCTTTTGTTGAGCTAGAAAGACCAGGGCTGATGAGAAGTTCCCAGAAGTTAGAATTAACAGTGTTATTAGTATTGAGAAATCCTAAATGCTGCTTCTTTTTTTTTTTCCACAGATGATCTCAACATTTATTGGGGTGAGCATTCATAATTTAAATTAATATAATTATCTGTGACTTTGCCAACAAGCAGCCTACAAGCTATATATTTTGCCCAGGGCTTCAGGTAGCTGATTTTTTTTTTTTTTTTACATATACAAGTGTTTATTTGGTTTTCATTTTTTGCCTTCACAAAATTAAAGAGGCTTAAAATTTAATAACAATAACAATGTTTAAGATAAGGACTAGAAACAAAAACTTCATAAAGAATGAGCGAATATAAATACATTCAGAAAAGAAATCAGAGAATTGCTGCATCAAAATATTAAGCAATAATAATAATAATAATGCAAAGAAAGTGACATTTACATTGTCAAATAAGACTATGTCTATTATAGAATGCTTTGACTCTGAGATTCAGTATGGAGTCATCAGTTAACTTCTTCTTATTATTTTTTTTAAGTCTCAAAAAATAGACAACCTATATTTATAAATAAAAGTAAAAGATAATTTCAAAAAACAGATCATGCCAAATATTATAGACAATAGAAAAAGAAGAAATACTTCAAAATCATTCTACTTGATCTGGGTACACCTGGTAGTAAAATTGGAGTGAATATATTATTAAAAAGGGGAAATTACAAACATATTTCACTTATAAATGAAGATGCAATATCCCAAACAAGTTGAATATTAACAAGTTGAATTAAAAATTAATGTTTAAGTAATATACTTTCATCAAAATTAAATCCAATTTATGTGAGAATTAGTCACTATTTTCTTTTCTTGTCTTTTTTTTTCTTTTTCTTCTTTTCCTTACCTTCACCCCCTCCCTCCTTCTCTGTCTGCTCTCCCCTTCCCCCATGCCCCACTGTGTCATTAATTGTCATTAATTGTCCTCATATCAAAATTATACATAGGATTCATACTTCTCCATTCCTGTGATGCTTCACTAAGAATAATGTGTTCCACCTCCATCCAGGTTAGTAAAAATGCTGCAAAATCTCCATTTTTTATGGCTGAATAATATTCCATGGTATACATATACCACAGCTTACCAATCCATTCCTGGGTTGAAGGACATTTAGGTTGTTTCCACACTTTGGCAATTGTAAATTGGGCTGCAATAAACAGCCTAGTACAAGTATCTTTATAATAAAAGAATGCAGCTTCTTCTTTAATAATTTTTAGCTGTAAAATCTAGTCTATATATATATAAAATGTTGTATATAATATAGATTACGTTATATATATATACAATTAAAACAATATAATTATTATATTGATTAATAGGTCAGTCACCCAATGTTCTAAAGCACTTAAAGTACTATTGCTTCTTAGTCTTTAAATGTGCATTTTTGGGCCTTCTCTTTGGGTCATTGAAAGGGGACTATAAACTCCCTTCTGCCACCATGGCAGGGAATGGACAACATAACCTCTCATACTCCTTTAACTTTGTGAGTCAGTGCTCTTAAAGGATACTGATCAGTGATGTGAACTATCTATAGACAGAGAAGCCATTTGCCTTTGTCTTGGTTTGACTTTTAGCTCTAGGTGATGGGAGACTATCAGGCAGAAAAAAAAAAAAAAAAAACTGAACCAGAAATCAGAGTACCTCACAGATGAGAAGCCAGAACCTGGCTAGGTAGAGTACATGGTTGGGAAACTATCATCTATTAAACTAACGAAAACAAAAGGAAAGAAAAAGAAAGTGTCAAAGGCTAATGATTACATTAAACCCTTAGGTATATTGGGCTATTTCAACCCACTTTAGACAAAGTCAAGTTCAAATTGAACTCCTAAACACTAGAGGCCCAAGAGAGTTTCGAGCAGGGTGAGTGGTCTGGGCAGGTCAGCTAAGTGGACAGAGCTGGATGTGGAAGGAACGGACTGGAGTCCATCAACAGCTAGAGCGTGCTCCCAGGCATTCAGATACAGACACTATGCCCAGACCATGTGCAGGAAACGGTAGGAAATAGGAAAGAGGGTCCAGGAATTGGAACTATTTACTTAAATCTCAGAACCAGTTGTGTCAGGCCAGACTTTGCATCAGGGATGCCATAGCCTCCAGTAGGAAACAGGGAGGCTAATTGAGGAGAATCTAAAGGTAAGTGTATGGTTAGGGCTAAAAGAAGATCTACAAGAGATTATGAAGTGCCCTGGTACTGGCAATAGCGAGGCTTCATTATCATACCTATGGTTGAAGGGTGAAAACAGTTACCACATCCCGGACAGTGTAGGGGAGAGCCTCCCCACAGAAGCCAGGGCCCTTCAGTAACAGAATAGAGCCCACCTGCTCTATTGGGTGTGAGAGTGAATCAGCAGCTCAACTTCAGTTTCCTTGTTTTCTTTTTTTTTCTTTTTTTTTTGTTTGTTTGTTTGTTTTTATTTTATTTTATTTTTTTTATATTTATTTATTTTTTTATTATAGATAAAAATATGCACCATAGCCAATCAATCTCCAATCTCCAGTCAGAAGCCAGAATAGATGTTGGCTTCCTGGGACAAGAAGAAGAGTAGAGAGTAGACTTAGAGGTGCAAATAGAAGACACCCTTCCCATGCAGAATTCCTCTGATGTGACTAGATCCAGCCTAAACACGTGTTCTCTTCAGAGAAAACAGCATGTCTTTAGGTACTCAAGATCTGAGCAGAAATTTAGCTACACTGACCACTTCTGACCTTGAATTTGACTACAAAAGAATTAGAGGATCACATCCAGAAACTGCTACAGAGAAGACCCTAAGATTACCTTATAGTTTTTCTAGTTTTTCTCTTTTTTCTGAGTGCCTTTTTGGAAACTCACTGCCTTTTATTATATTTAGTGCAAGATGCACTGATAATCTTCCAGGCTGAAAATAGCCTTTCCTGAAAACTTAGACCTGAAAGAAATAAACAAGGTTGTCAACAAACAATGAAAAATCATTACTCCATGGTGCTAGCCACCAAAACTGTGTTACAGGAGAATCTGCCAGGGAGAAAATAAAGCCTGGGAAATTATCATCCATCAGCATATTCTACCTCTGAAAAATCATTAGCTTCACATAAGGCAATAAATACAAGACCCTACGCATAGTAGGTGAGCCAATGCCTTCTCGATGATGATAATGTATTTCTACCATCCTGTCGTTGGAGCTGAATTACCTCATAATGATGATCTATTTTATGTCTTGAGAACAGTGGGTGCTGTGGGAGACATCGCAGGCATCAATCTTTAACTGTGAGGGTTTCCTTCCTAGATGCTATTATTGTTTTAATATTAATAGTTACCACCTTACTAAGGAGCTCTGTGATAATACGGTGATTGTTGAGTCAGGTAAGGTGATCAATTTCTTTTGGGTTCCTAGGTTTCTACCACTAATTTGGGGGATCAAGGAAATGTCCTTTTGCCATTTGGGTGGATAAAGGTACTAAGTGGGGCTAATATATATAGTTTATGTAATGAATACATTTTTTTGAAGCAAATGTCTATTCTTTGGGGGGCTACATTTCAATGTGTAATATCTAACAATTAATAGATTATCACCACCAATTAGCTGAGAGAATCTGCGTAATCCCTCCTACTTCTAAATTCTCTATGTCTAAACATATAAATATATTCTGGGACACGTTGTCCATGATCAAAATTGAGGTGCTGGCCGGGTGCGGTGGTTCACACCTGTAATCCTAGCAACTCTGGGAGGCTGAGGCAGGTGGGCCTGAGGTCCACCTGTAATCCTAGCACTCTGGATCCATCTCTACTAAAAATAGAAAAACTAGTCAGGCATGTGGTAGACTCCTATAGTTCCAGCTACTTGGGAGGCTGAGGCAAGATCACTTGAGCACAAGAGTTTGAGGTTGCTATGAGTTATGATGCCATAGCACTCTACCCAGGGTAAAAGAATGAGACTCTGTCTCAAAAAAAAAAAAAAATTGAGGTGCTATTTGTTATCAGCTTACAGTCAGCTGTACCATTTTTTGAAAGGGAGTGATTAAAAGTTTGAACTCAGAATCCAGATTTCCAAGATTCAAGTCTTCGTCAACCATTTACTAGCTATGTGACCATAGAGTTAGTGAAGATCCCTGTGGCTTAATTTCCTCATCTATGAAATAGGGATAATGTTACATAAAAGTCCTCAGGATTAATGAAGGTAAATGAGCTAATACATGCAGAGCTCTTAAAACCACACCTGGCCCATAGGGAATACTCTGTGAATGTTAGCACTTAGGTATTATTTTATTGCAGGTCTAACGATATATTGCATTTTTTATTAAGTAAACCGCAAAGTCAAATGATTATTAACTTGTATAGAATAAGTCACATAAAATGATATTTTGTTCACTCGATTTTGGATATCTTTACCCCTTCCCTTACCCACCATGATGCTACCTCTCTACCTCCCTGGAACCCTTATTTTTATTTCTTTACTTATTTATTTATTTATTTATTTTTGAGACAGAGTCTTGTGGTGTCACAGCTCACAGCAACCTCAAACTCTTGAGTTTAAGTGATTCTTTTGCCTCAGCCTCCCAAGTAGCTGGGACTACAGGTGCCCGCCACAAGGCCCAGCTATTTTTTTGTTGTTGTTATAGATGTCATTGTTGTTTTTCAGGCTCAGGCCCCGTTCAAACCTGCCAGCCCTGGTGTATGTGGCCAGTGCCCTAACCACTGAGCTACTGGCACCAAGCCTGGAACCCTTATTAATTGCCCAGAAAAGTGCTTAATGCATAACACACAGCAGGGAATTCTATTAACATTTGTGGGATGCATGTAGTTCAATGGAACATAATTCCAATTTGTTTCAAAATATTATCTTTTGTTAGTGTAGCATATACCAAAAGTTTTTGTCTCTGTGAATAATTACCAGTCTTTATGGCCCAGGTACAACCTTGTCTTTATGTCACCTTGGAATCTACTCCTTGCTCTGTGAAACTGAAATCCACTTGGGAGAGCCAACAGTACACATGCTGTTCCTGAGTAATAGATATTTTTATTTTGGAAACAGGCTTTTGCTGACAGATGTGTAAAAGTGTACCTACCTATACAATTCCCTATCACCTTGACAGCTGTGGATAGTCAGTAAACAACACTATTTCTTTCCAGTTGGCATTAATGAACACTTGAACTTTTCTCCCTAGCTCAATCTGTCTCTAACGGTATCAGGCTATTCCAAGAATTGTCCAGCTTGCTCCATCCATTCGGGTTTCCCACACCCTGGTGGAAGCAATTCCAACACAAATAGAGAAGACGTGCAAGTCTGAATTTCCACTTCCTTCTGAAGGAAGGGAAAGCTACCAGAGTTTCCTCAGGCCCTGGTCCCATTTCCCACCCCCACATCCCCTAGAGCTACCCACTATGCCACGTACAAAATGTGGTCTTAGTGGGACCTGGGTGGCCCATTTCACAATAATAGAAAATGCTTTTTTTCTTCTTCTTTCAATTTGTTATGGGTTTTTTTGTTTGTTTGTTTTGGTTTCTTTTTTGTTTGGTTTGGTTTGGTTTCTTGAGAAATACTAAGTGATTAATAACCTGCCTTGGATTCTGCTTTTTCTATCATTGGCTCATAGGGAAATAATGTGCCCTATAGATGTTTGGACAAATAATACCTTGTATTAAGGACAGATTTTGCTCAGACACACCCCTACACAATTGAGCTTATCAGCAGTAAACAACCAGATATTCTTGGACTTTGTCTGATTATCTTTTCTTTGCTTTTCTTGGTAGACTAAATACCAACTCGTATTGTAACAGGGACTTGAGAAAACAGTGTTCAGAGCTATGCATTACTTTGGTCCTATACAAGGCAGCCAGAGGAAGAAATGTGCAGATTGACATGTGTGCAAGTCGTATAAACAGTTCTCACAGAATGGGAGCATTCTTACTTGTTAGGCATGGCACTGAGTACATTAGATATTTCTTTACATAAATTGCTCTTTTATTTTTACTTAAAGTACAGTAATAGGAAATAGTCATCTTAAAATAGATAAAATTTACCAACCAGAGTTAATTAAGTCGTCTTTTATACTGAGTAGTTTCATTTAAAATAGGTGATTAAAACCAATGTATGATGCCCCATGATGGCATTAATGTACACAGCTATGATTAAATATTAATAAAAAAATAAATAAATAAATAAAAATAATAAAATAGGTGGTGAATGATAGCTGAAAATCTCTGGACTGTTGTATATAAAGGTTTAGTTATAATTGCAGTGAAAAGAAAAGAAGAAAAGACACAATTTCCAAATTGGATCACATTCCCTAGATAAGAAAATTCAACCAAGGTTAGAGTCACCATGAGAGGAATATGGTGAAAATTTAGACCCCCAATTTTAGAGCTGGCAGGAGCTTTTGAGTCATTTAACAAAAAACACCCTTTCTTCATACGGGAAAAATTACGCCAGAAGATTCAGTTGCATGGCCAAGGTCACATGGCTCTCAAGTAGCCAAGAAATTACCGAAATCCACTTTTTTTAATCTAAGAGACTTATATTTTTCCCATACTGCTGTGCACTACCTTTCTCACAATTTTTTAAATCTGAAATATTTGTTCAGCACATAGGCACTGAGGTGTAGCAATTTAGATTAAAAAATAGAACGTAACAGTTCATCATGTTCGCCATCAAAGTTATGTTTTTCATCTGTAAAAGAGAGACAGCTGCAAAGCATTTGATCTTAACAATGACAATGAAAATGAACCTTATTTGAAGTTGCAAAATCACCATGTTGCATTAGCACAAGACTCCAGCACGTATGCACGAGGGCACTTTGCAGATGGCTTGCAGAGACTTCGTTTATGTAGGCACTTTAGGGAACAGATGGAACTTGCAGCATCCCATGGTAAATGTGGATTTATAGCTCTACCATTACCGGCAAGAGTGGCTCCCTTCTATTTGACGGGACAGCTAAAGTGGTATGATGCTTCTGGCTTGTAAATTACTGTCATAGGGAGCCCTAAAGAAAATTCTGTCCCCAGGGGGACTATTCGCTTCATCCTATACCCCTGCAATGCATCCTTAGTGGGTGTTTGGTATTCACAAAATAACTATTGTATCTTATTTAAACTTTATAAAGGTTAAATAAGCATCACCCAGAAGGCTAGAAAGTTGAGAAACTTAACATTTGTCTATATGTTCTCTGCTATTATCATAACGTCCTAGTTCGTTTTTATTCTTTCTCCAGCTTTTGTGCTTAATATGTATTGAATCTATCCCTTTCCCTCCCCAATGGAGCTGCTTCCTAAGGTTTTAAGGGCTTCAGGTTAGAGAATAAAAGGAAAATACCTATAAAGCCCAGATTCACGAAGACTCAGCTAATAGGTAACTTCAAGGTCTTTTGTCTGTAAAATACTGATAAGAATGTGTGTCTTGGTTCCTCATAAGGCAGCATTTCAGCATCTCATAAAGAAGCTATCAGAGAAGATAGCAGCTTGGAAGGAAAAAAACACACACATAATATTCAACAAAAGGGATCAAAGAGACAAATGCCAAAGCTATTCCAGTGAATGTGGAATATCCTCTGTATGATGGTGTCTTCTCTAATTATTTAAGATTGCATGTAAAATTGATTTTATGTAAACACAACAGTCAGCAAAAGCCAGCTCCTTGCAGGCAGCATAAGTTGTAGGGAATTTATTGACCTGTCGTTCACATGTGTTACTTTACTACCACTTAATGGTCTGTTTAGACAGTCTTGGTGTGTACAAACTCTCCCCCATTGGCTCCAAGCACCACATGTTGACAGGTGGCTGCCACCGAGATAAAATAAGGGACCCCGTGCCAGAGCATACTAGGGCGTGGAAACATTTGTTATTTTGTAGTCAAATGCAGGATTTTGCTCAGGAGCTGGAGTGAGAGATGAGGACACCTTGTCTTTTTACTTTTTACTACTTCTTGGGCATGGAAACATAAAAAAAAAACAGGATTCAGACCCAGCTTCAAGTCCTAGTTTCACTCTTACCAATGACATGGCCATGGCTGTGTCAGATCATGTTTCTAAGCCTTAGGCTGATCAGCTCTAAACAGAAAAAATAGTTCAATATCTGCCCTATTCTTGAATTTTCCTGGGAAGATTTAAGGCAAAAAAGCTGTAAATTGTTATATAAATGCATGATGAAACACACAAATACACACACACACATGCACTTTGGTCAGAGCTGTTAGCAACCTGGCTTTGGAAATACAGAAAGCTATTTGCCTTGGGGTAGGTGGCTTAAAAGGTGAAGGATGAGGGCACAGTCACTATACTTAAGGAGTTTACAACTGACCAGAGAAGACACCACATTTCGAGGTCTAAGACAGTGTTTATTTAACAGAATAACATCTCTGAAATTGAGATATATCTTATAACTAACAACATATCTTAGTGTCATATGTAGTAAGCACACTTTTTCTTTCATAGTGGCACATGAAATAACGGTGTCTTAGGGTCCATGAAATTTCACAAAATGGCCTCTCAGATAACTCTCCTTTGGGATTGAGGGAGCCCAGGGGAAAATGGAGGTGGATCCCAGGAGAATGGATTCCGAAATCCTGCAGAAAGAGATACTTTGCGAGCTGCATAACTCGAAAATGAACATTGGACCAGACAGGAACTAGTTTGGGAAGAAAGATAAATTTTGCAAGCATACTACAATAGAACATCCATCTTGGACATCTCCCTACATTGACCACCTCCTTAAATTGGTCTAATTTTCATAGACGGGACATGCACCCCATGCACATATCAGTACAGCAGACCTAGATCCTTATACTGACCACCTCTGTATGTTGACCAGTTATAATCTCTTGAGTAGTCAATTTACAGAGGTTCTACTATATGTTAAAATCTAAGAATTTCCTATCCCATCAAAATAGAAATGTAAAGAAAAAAATCTGACAACTAATAGGAAGGACACTGAATAAAAAGTCAAAGCTGCCCTCATCCTCACCACCATCTTTTGCCCCACTTAACGGAACAGCCATCTCCTAGGGAGGTTCCAGAGTGATGGGACCATTACAAGCATGACAATGGCCCTCGACCTAGCGCTAACATGGTCCATGCGCATTCCCATTCTGTACCCGTTGGGTGAACCCAGTTCTTAATCTAAAACAGAACGTGCAGAGTCTCAGACTCTGTGACTGGCCTCCGGAGTGACCCCAACTCTATCCCAGGGCAGCACAAACAGCCTTAATGCAGGTTTAGTTTTTCGCAGGCCTTTGCTTTCAGGAATGCAGTTATGTGGCCATTTCCCTGACCCGGCCCTTGTCATAATGAATCCTTCCTTCCTATTGAATTATTTTCTCCTCTTTCCTCCAAAAGATTTATCCCACATGCCAACCTTTAGTGAAACTTCTCTTGCTCAAGAAAAAATAAACAAGCAACCAGGACTTGAGCGGCTGGAGTTAAGACAAAATCTAATAGTGTTTCCTGTATTTTAAAAGATTGCAAAATATTCTAAAGATGAAGACAAATGTTGATATTGCTTAAATGCCCAATGATAATAACCAGAGTTCAAAATCCAATTAGTGGCATCTTTTGTCTCCCTCCCCTTGAGAATTTTCTCTCTTCGTTTCCTCTGTTTTCACCTTTTGACTGGTTTTACTCTTAGATTTTATATTTCTATTTTCTCAATGTGACACCTACCCAGACTTTTGTCATACATGTTTAGTTTTTAGACTTTTCTTTCCTATCCTTATCTCACATTTTATCTACCTCGACCTTTCCATCTGGTTACTTTTATGCTTCTTCCTATTGCTTTATTATTTTCTCTTTCCTGTTTATTATTTCTCTTACTTCACTCATGTTTCCAGTTTTCTATTTGTCAAGTCTTTCTACATTCTTTGTAAAATGACGATTATTGAACCAAGCATACTCCTAAGAAGATAGGGTATAGGGCAAATGAGAAACTGCTCTGTTATGGTTACTAAGTATTAAAAATAAACTTGACCAGGCCAACATTAAATAGCCTTGAAGTTGCTGACATTGCATTTCAGGGAGACTCTCAATGAGTATTCTCTTATAGGAAAGTGGGCATTTGCCCAGGGATGAGAAAAATGTTGGTGGGGGACAAGGGGTTTTGGAGGGAGAGGCAGTATAGAACAGTCTCTATAGCCTCTGGTGCCAGACTTCTTGTGTTCAATAACAACTTTAATACTAACTTTAGCTGTGTAATCTTAGGAAAGTTACTTCTCTGGGCACATTTGTCAAAGAGAAATGCTAACATAATACCTCCCTCATGCAATTTTTTTGAGAATTGTATGAATTACTGTATTTTAGCACTTAAAACAATTCCTGTAATACAGTAAGAGCTTTGGAAGTATTGACTTTGATTATTATTATTATTTGCTTATATTACACACTTTAGGAAATAGACGTTTTGAGAAATGCACTTCTATCACACTTAAGGAAATAGACGTTTTGAGAAATGCACTTCCCCTTGTGTGTGTAAGTTTGAGAGGACCCTAAAGCAGCAATTCTCAAAGTTTAGTCCTTACACCATCAGTATCAGCATCGTCTAGGATCCTGTTAGAAGTGCGAAGTCTCAAGTCCTATCCCTAACTCACCACTTACTCTGAGTAAGAAACATAAAGGGTGAGGCTGTGCAATTCAAGTCTTGAACCCTTCAAGTGATTCTGATACTAAGGTTTGAGAACTACCACCATGCAGTAGATATCTTCCCTGCTCTAAAAGTGCCTCCAGAGTACTGAAAATAGTTGGACCCTTCATAACCACCCTCACGACCACTACCACCAGCAACATGGCAAGTTCCATGCTGGTGGTCCATGCTCATGATCTGTGAAGCAATTTAAGTAGGAAATACCCTTCTTAGGGTATAAGGTAGCAATACTATAACTGAAGAATATGACAATCATCACTTCCGCTGGCCCTGGTGGTGAATTGTTTCTTTCTTTGGTCCAAAGAGTAGGACTCCAAAAGCATATAGTAAATAAGGACAGATCAAAAGAAAATGTCCTTACTTCTCACAGGATAAGTAAATAAGACTAGATGGTCCAGACATAACCTTCAACATGAGCGCTTTTCACCTCTCAAAATAATCAGGACACCTGGCAATAAATGTACAATGACCTCTATTTATGGTTTCCAAGTTGTGACTTTGGGGGCATGTTTGGAACCTTTCAAATGTGATGCTACTTAGGAAAACCCACTGTGTTCTCTTCTAAGAGCTTTGATGGTTGGAGAAGTTCCTCTTTCAGGGATATGGACCCTGCATATCCCTATCCATGGGTGTTATCTGTGTGTCATTGCCTATGTCTTAAAGAGCACCAGAGGACCACAAGGACCCATGAAGCTCTCTGTTGACTATGGGCAAAGATTAGAAATATCTCTCTTATTAAATATATCAACCCCACACAAACTGAGCAACACCAGCTGTAGGAAACATCCCAAAAAGACAAGGATCAGAGGACACAATCCTCACCCATAGGTAAATTTTCTAGACATCCTTATAGAAGAAGTAGAGCACATGTAGATGAGGAAGCTTATTGTTCACAACTATCATCTATGAGCAATAATTTCTGAAGGCGTACTACTAATGTGGTCACTATGCAAGTATAAATTTCTGTGTTGGATTAGAATAGTCAATCTTTATGTTTACTTAGCCAGATTGATTTCATTATTTCCATTTTATTGATGCAGAGATGGAGGTTCAGAAAGGCAGTGAGAAGGGAGACATAAAACTAATCCTACAGCCAACATGAGAGTCTGTGTCCTCTGAATGACAATACAGGGCATTTTCCACTTCAGCACATGGCTTCTCTCTGCCACAGCACTACACGTGGCAGGCTGTCCTTCTTTATAATAAAAAGTGCATAGGTCCTTGGCAGGGAGGCCCCTTTCTGAATCCAAGAGATGAAAAAGTAATTTGCTTACTAGATTGGACAGCCTCTGTACTGATAGCTTCTGCGATTCTTCAGTATTTTCTCCAACTTCAGCAGTGTTGTCCTTTTTTGTGATAACAAAAAGTTTTATATCTGTGCTATTCAATACTGTAGCCATTAGCCGAGCAACTAAGATTTTTATGTTACATTTTTAAATTAGATTTAACTTTTTAATTTTTTTTTTTTATTTCAAATTTAAGTAGCAACATGTGGTACTTGTTCCCATATTAGAATATACAGGTCTAAAAAATCATTTTCCAGTGGAGGAAGAAAAAAACAAAAACATAATTGAACTTCAGTCCCTTAATGTCCTAAACTAATACACAGAACCCATTTTCTCCCAAATACCCAGCCTGTCTATTTAGAATGATGTAGAATTAGGCACAGTGGCTCACACCTGTAGTCTCAGCAACTCGGGAGGCAAAGGCAGGAGGATCTTTTGAGTTCAAGAGTTTAAGGTTACAGTGAGCCAGAAAGACAGAAATAGATTTTGTCTCTTAAAAAAAAAAAAAAAAAAAAAAAAGAATTACGACATGGTAGTTGTTAAGTTATCTGGTTGTCATCTGAAAAGTCAGTGGCTCACGCACACCTGCATGCTTGCACTCTCTCTCTCTTTCTCAGCAAGCACTATTTATTGTTTTATTTCCTGTTAACCAACAGGGTGGATAAGAGCCAGCATATAGACTAATGCTGGCTCTTTTTGTCTTTAAATCAACACAACCCCAGCTCTGCAATCACACCCACACGCAAGATGGGCTCCCCTTTCTCTAGGAAGAGGATGACATCCCTCCTCACCTGCGAACTTCTTTTCTCTGCCAGGAGCTTGCAGTGGCAGGAGGTGGGCTGATGTGTGATATATTCGGCATCAGGGAGTTGTAGTTTTTTCAGGAGTCTTTGTATGCACTCTCCAGAAAAAAAAATTTTTTTCAGACAGTTGAGCCTTCTTTATGCTTTTAAGCTTAGAAGATTAGTGATGGCAAGCCAAATTCTGTTTGTTCAGATAGCTTAAAAGGGGATAAGAAATAAATTGTTTATCCAATTAGGTACAATTCTTTCCTGGATTAGCAGGTTGATAATTAAAATTTGTATAGAGGCATTGCTTTCAAATTATTGCATTCTGTATAACATTTGCAATCTGTTTTGCCATAAATGCATCATAAACTCTTACCTTGAGCCATACCCTGTGGCATTAATAGATACTCACAGGCAGAATAAAGTGTATACCCTTCACTCCACACTTGCCCCTGTTTAGTATGTTAGCTTTGTAGCTTGCCACACACTCCACGGAGCTGATATTCTAGTTGTATAGCCATTGGCATTTTTGAGATGTGCCTCCCTCCTATAATACACGCTATTACCTTTATCTCAAGTGCCTTTTCCTGACTTCTCCACTTGCCAAAGATCCATAAAAAGAACCCTACCTTTATTCACTTATTCCGTTCCAGGGAGCATCTGTCCTCAATGCCAGTAACTGGGCAAGGCACAGACAATGACAAGGTGACAGCCTCCTTTCCTGTTTCCAAATCAGGCACTGTCAGCTTCTAGCTCGACGACTTTGGGTATTCAGCTTAATGAGCCTCACATGGAAAAACCATGCAGCTGCTCCCTTTCTCTCAGGTTTGCCATGTCATTGCCAAGGCGGTAACACCCCTTGACTTAGTCAGAAAGCTGGCACATGATGAATGCTCAAAAGCTTCTTCTTCTCTTCAACGCTCTGCTTAAATCCCACCTAGTCCGAGGAGCTTACCTATTGTAAGCTGAAATTCATCTCTCCCTCCTCATCAAGCATGTAGCATACTTCTTCAACTAAGGTGCACGTAATTCTTTCTGTTTCGTGCCAGTTATTTACATGACCTTTGGCTCCTTAACCAGGTTTTGAGTTCTTAGAGAAAATGGTTCAGGCATCTGTGCTCTCTGTAACCCCTAAATCATTTACATTAAATTCAACCTATAATTATTAACTGCCTTCTTTGTGCCAAGCACTGTGTTAGAAACAGGTAAATAAACCACATTTCCTGCCTGCACAAAAGTTAGGGCCAGAAAGTCTGTAAGGGGCATTGTTCTGCCTGCTTAGCACCTATTCCCTCCTCTGGAAATTGTATCACCTTTCCTTTGAAAAATATTCCACACGATAGATGGAATCATGAGCCCCAATCTTTACCTTCTGTACCCTTGCCTCTTGCCGTGTGACTCTGCAGTCCTTCCTACTAGAGGTGCAATACCCTTGCCTCATTTTGACTTCATACTCAGCCATGTGACTTGCTTTAGCCAATAAAATGGTATGGAATTCAGTGTGCCTTTTCTAAGCCTGGTCCTTAAGATTCACTGTGGACCTTCACTTCCTCTGTTGCACTTCTATCACTTCCATAAGAAGAGTTTGTCCTTCAGCCTGGGCCCCAGAATGAGTATACATGGACTAAGCCTGTCTCACCCACCAAGGAATTTGGCTCAGTCAAACCTGCAGATTACAGCAGAGACACCAAATTAATACCAGTCAACTTGGTATAGTTGCATAATATGTTTTTTAAATGTATTCATATCCAGCCTAGGCAACATAGTGAGACCCCCATCTCTAAATTAAATGCTTGTTGTTGTTTGACACTGAGATTCTGTGGTGGTTAGCTTTACAGCAACAGGTGGTATACATACCAGCCCTCACCTCTGCCCTGACTGTTTTCCTCCATCCCTCTTCTTTTACATGTGGGCTTGAAAAAGAGGTCTCAGTAGGGTTCATCCTCTTTTTATATCCTCCCTAAACCAGGGCCATAATTCTTGGTCTAGGGCAAACATGGATTCCAAGAAGAAGCCATCAGAATTCTTACAGACACGCCAAGACCAGTGTTCAAGGCCCTAATGCAAACCCAGAGATCTGGGAGGAGCCCCAATTTCTGCATTCCTCAAGCCTATTGGTTCAGCCTTTCCTTTGGTCTCATGAGCTATCCCAGCATCCAGCAAATGTCCTCTTTAAGCTGATTTGAGTTGGGTATCAGTCACTTTCAATCTTGAAAAATCCAGAAACAAAATAAATGAGCAAGCAATTGTCTGGTAGGGGCTTCAAAGGGGACTGTGGGAGCAAAAAGTGGGGGGCACCTTCCCCACCTCGAGAAGTTAGAGAAGGCTTACTCAGGGAAAGGAACAATTAAGCTGAAATGTAAAGGTTGACCAGAAAAGTGGAATGGGGGTGGGAAAAGAGGAATAGCCTCCCAGAGGCCTGGACAGGAGAGGGTTACAGGGAGAGATGAGGCTGGGAGGGCTAACAGGGGCCAGCATGGAGGACCTTGAAGGTCCATGTGAGGAAGTGGAATTCTTCCTGACGGCAGGCAGGAGTGACTCAGCCATATTAAGAAGGGGAATTGCAGCCTTTTAGAAAGCATTTTTTTTTTTTTAATTGTAAGAATGCTGCAGAATATGGAATTTGAGAAGCCAGTTAAGAGGTTGTAAAGGCATCTATGCATGAAAGGGACATACCCTGGATTCAGGCAGGGACCTTGGGCTCTCAAACAGAGCTTTCTCAGAGTCAATGTGCAATATTTGTATGTTGAATTGAAAATTAATTGGAGAATTAAAGCTATTTTCTGAGGATCCCTTTCAGAAGAGCCATGCCTTTTACTTAAGATTATGAGGAACCAGGCTTTGGTAACAGGATATTTTTTAGCCACTTGTTCCATATTTCTACTCCCAGGAGATTCTTCTGAACGTGTACAACCTGGGGTGTCACCGCCCTCGGGCCACCAACTCCTTCTCATTGTTCAAGATGTGCTGGGTGTTACATTTGCCCAGAATAAAATGCTTCTCATTTACTTACCTAGCAGCTGTCAAAGCCTGAAATTTCATTCTGTAGGCGTAAGCAATTTTTCCCCTGTAAGTGTGGCTTCATCTCAAGTTTGTTATCTGCCAGTGACGGTGAACAGAGGTGCTACAGTCGCTCTTCCTCTCTCCTATGAGCAACAATTAAAGACCAATTCTGCTGGAGTATGAATGCATCTGTTTGCAATTTTCACTCTTGAGTATGTGCTCAAGAGGCTTAATAGACTTTCCAGAAAAACTCCAGATGAAGAAATGGCTCAATACACAGCGGAAACCCAACAGGAGAAAATAGTGGCTTAGCTCCTTTTTTGGAGCTAGAGAGAAGAAGAATTCTGTTTCTCAGGGTAGACAAGGAGACATTGGCTTTGGGAGAATGCTAGATCCAGTTCGTCACTGAGGAAGATGAATCAAAAAGAAGACATAAGGGAAAGTGCTTAGATGAGCAAATTTGAATTGCACCCAGATTGGTCTTATTGCTACAGCATTTCTGGGTACAAAACACATTGGCTGAATCATATCCAGAGAAGTAATGTGAAGAGAAGGTGAAACAAAGTGGGAAAAAAGCATTTGGTTTCTGGATTGTGTAGAGGCAATCATTCCTTCTGGGTTTTATAGTGTTCCTCTCGCATTTAGAATATCCTCCGTGCATTTTAGTGTAGGCAGGAATAAGATATGTCCCAAATCACTTCCTCACCAATCTTCTGGACAGAGGAAGGATCTTGGCTTTGAAACCCACTCCCAGCAGGCCTCTGTGAGTCTAAAGTGTCTGACCATCAGGTCCTCTTCCTCATCTCTATGGGTCTTTTGACCACACACATAATGAGGTCTCACTTCACTGATGTCTTTGTTCGACCTTAAATGATGTTCCCACCCTCCCAACAAAGCAGCTTTTGTGTCTTATGTCAAAATAATCACTTGCCAAACATGATGGCAAGGCTCAGAAATATCCCTCCTTTATCCTTAGGGAATTAAAAAAAAAAGAGTGCTAAATGTTTAACCTGGATTGATGAGGTTTGCTGAAACTATTGGATAAAATGAAAACTTTCTGAGAGGCATAAATCACGGGGGAGATTTTCCCCCTGTCTCATTGATTTTTGGATTCGGTTAATGATTCCAGCACTATGAACATAAGGCTAGGTGGAAGTTAAAGAAATGGAAAGGCCGTATTAACCTCTAAATTTTACCTATATGTTGATTTTTGACAGTGAAATACTATAATTAACCCAGACTATTTTCCAAAGATTTAATTTTTTGCTGATCTTCAAAAGTATTGCAGAAAAGCTGATTCCTAATTATTACATATAGCATTGCATAAATTTCTTCCTAATTAAAAAGCCTCTAAATTCTAAATAATCAATTTACAGAGACATATGGTTTTGAAAAATTAGGCATTTAATATCTAAAGATTAGTAATTTGTACCATAGCTAATTAATTATGGTTATAATACTATCACAGTCGTAGTAGAGATTGATGTAATGATAGGATTGCAAATTTATTTTGATATGTCTTCTTTAATATCAGACCCAGTACAATGTACTTAGTTTTTCAGCTCATTCTTAATTATGCTTGAAAGCATTAGTGTAATGAAAGATGGGGGCTTGATAAGTGTACCATCAGAATGTATTTGAAAAACTATTTTCAACATGAAACAAACAAATTATATTTTGCCCTGGCAAAATGAAATTTGTAGTTAGTAATAAATTAGCAGATAGAGATGCCTTGAAATTAAATAGTATTTGATGTAGAATCTCTCATTAACCATTGTGACAATTCACAGAGGGCTTAGCATGAGAAAGTGGTTTAACTGTACAAGGGAAGCCTGCTGACAAAAGTGAATAGAATTCAACATAAACAATGATGGCGTTGTAAATGTTCAGAAACGCGGGGTAGGTGGGGAAGGTTTTTTTCCTATCTTGTTTGTCAGTGAATTTGTAGGCATTAAAAAAAAATTTAGAAACTGTTTAGAATATAACCAGGGCTTTTCTCCGAAGTTGTAGCAGGAGAGAGATTTTTGATTTAGTGACAGAATGCCACTGGCCTGTTTCATTTGAATAGAAACACTTGATCTAATCTTCTGAGTGAAATGGGGGACAGAAATATATTGCCAGCTGCATGGAGAAAGGAAAAGGATGATGATGAAAGCAGCCTGCAGCAGACGTGCCGCTCAGAGTGTAGCATGCCACGTTTAGGTTGGCTAAAGGACACATTTTCACATGCAGAAGCTCTAGGAGGGATTCTTGGGGAGGTGGCAGAAATTCTTAATGTGGACATTTTCCTGATCTAATTCTAGATACCAAATTTCACTGAATGACCTGTGAGGTTGTTGGCAGCCCTACCTTTCTTTTTTTTTTTTTTTAATTTATGCACCATAGATGTGGCCCAACCCATCACCCTCCCTCCACCCAAACCTCCCCCCTCCCTTCCCCTTCCTTGGCCCTTTCCCCATAGTCTTGTGGTATACTTGGGTTATAACCTTCATGTGAAAGCTATAGTTTAGCTTC